>JAJPUD010002137.1:137187-220753 GCA_023553655.1 Myrmecobius fasciatus
TCAAATAGGGAGTTTTTATCCCAAAAACTGGGGTCTTTGGGTTTATCAAACACTAGATTACAATTGTCATTGAGTATTTTGTCCTGTGAACCTAACCTATTCCACTGATCCACTACTCTATTTCTTATCCAGTACCAAATGGTTTTGGTGACCACTGCTTTATAATATAGTTTTAGATCTGGTGCAGCTAGGCCACCCTCATTTGCATTTTTTTTTCATTAATTCCCTTGAAATTCTTGACCTTTTGTTTTTCCAGATGAATTTTGTCGTTATTTTTCTAGTTCAGTTAAATAATCTCTTGGGAGTTTGATTGGTATAGCACTAAATAGATAGATTAGTTTAGGTAGTATTGCCATCTTTATTATATTCGCTCGACCTATCCAAGAGCACTTGATGTTTTTCCAATTCTTTAGATCTGACTTTATTTGTGTGGAGAGTGTTTTGTAGTTTTGCTCATATAGATCCTGACTTTCCCTTGGCAGATATATTCCCAAATATTTTATACTATCGATAGTTATTTTGAATGGAATTTCTCTTTGTATCTCTTGCTGTTGCATTTTGTTGGTGATGTATAAAAATGCTGATGATTTATGTGGATTTATTTTGTATCCTGCAACTTTGCTAAAGTTGTGGATTAATTCTAATAGTTTTTTAGTTGATTCTCTAGGGTTCTCTAAGTAGACCATCATATCATCTGCAAAGAGTGATAATTTGGTTTCCTCATGACCTACTCTAATTCCTTTAATCTCTTTTTCTTGTCTTATTGCCCTTCCTTCCTTTCCTTTCCTTTTCTTCCTTCCTTCCTTCCTTTCTTCCCTTCTTTCTTCCTTCTCTCTTTCCCTCCTTCCCTCTTTCCTTCCTTCCTTTTCTCCTTCCCTCCTTCCTTCCTTCATTCCCTCCTTTCCTCAGAACAACTGGGCACCATCTTTCTTGCACAATATAAGAGATGTCCTATAACCGTGTTCCAAGTCCCATTGAGTCTTAGAAGGATTTCACTGCAAATTCTGTCAATTTCACATTCCTTTCCTCTCCCCCTTTTCCATAACTGAAGAGAACACTCAACCATGGAAAAAAAAATCCAGGGTAGTTCTCCATCCCAAAGATTTTGCACTTATTACAGGGTTTAGTCTGTTCCCTCCTTATAAGATATAATCTTGCCATTTCTGTCTCCACAATGACTCTTGCATACCCGCCCTTCTCTCCACTCCCAAAGCCACCACTCTAGGGCCCTCCGTCATTGCTTCTCACTTGGGCTATGGCACTAGTTTCCTTGCCTCAGGTCTCTTTCCTCTCCAATCCAAATTGCAAATGGTACCAAAGCAATATTCTTAAAATTAAGATCTGACCAGTTTGATTTGAATTTTGTAGCCACCAAGCTCCTTTCCCACTCAAGTGTTGAGATTCTGTGAATCCTACATGAATAGGGATTATGAAAGGTTCTTAGCAGTTAGTTATGTTGGGGATCAAGACAAACAAGACATAGTAGGACCACACTGGAAGAAGAAACAGAAAAAAGATGAAAAACAAAAAAAGGAAGGAAAGAGTATAAACATTATAAAAACACAGAATAACAACTAAGTTTGAAAAGAGAGATGAACAGAACAACTTTGTTTCCACCATGATAATTTAATATAATTTAATATTATAATTTATAATAATAATAATTTAATATTTTTAAAAGGTAAACTGTATCTAATAAATTCATATACTTCACATACAACTTTTGTTTCTGGATATAAAAATATTCTTATTTAATATGGTTTATAATCACAAATAAAATTTTAAAAAGAATACTAAAAAAAAAACTGACCATGTCATTTCTCCATCTCAACAAATCCCTTATTACTTCCAAAAGAAAATATAAACTCTTGTACTTAGGATTTAAAGCTCTTCATTACCTGGCCTTAGTCTATCAGCTATTCTAGTCTTATTTCACATTATACTGTTCCATGCATTCTACGGACCAGTTATATGACCTATTTGCTTTTCTTCACTTATGACTTTTTATGTCCAGACTCCATTCTTTTCCATTGGCCATCTCTCCCTTTCTGGGATGCTCAGACTCAGCTCAAATGCCACTTCTGCAGAAAGTCTTTCTTCATCCCCACCTGATAGTGCCTTTGCCCCCAAGCTTAGCTTGTATTAGCTTTGATATGTTTTGTAAATATCTAATACAGGTGCATACTATCTCTTCCATTCAAAATTAAACTCTTTGAGAGCAGGGATTGTTCCACTTGTCTATTTATCTCCAGTGCCTAGTATAGGGCCTTTTATGTATAGTAAATGTTTAACAGTTCTTTTTGTTTATTTTCCAAAATAGAATTTATTAATAAAACAGGTAAAAACTGATATATCATTCTTCATATAGGATTGCAGATGAAGCTGAAAAAATAGGCCCTATTTTAAAAACAAAATTCATCAAAGCAAATGCTTTTGTTTTTCTGCCTAATTGGGATTTTAACAAATCTTTGTTAATTGATTGTAGCTTTAGTCACTGCCAAAAGCCCCAGAGGAGCCTCTTTGGAGTTCAGAATGAAATAGACAAATAGAGAGAAGAGTTATAGAGTTGATGGAGTCCTCAAAGTAGTTGAGTTTCAGGCATTCCAGATGAATGAGGGGCTGCCCTACGGGTGAAATATTTTAAAAAGAGAGACAGAAACAGAGACAGACAGAAAAATTAATAGCAAGCAGGATAGAGATGGTGCTTTTATTATATTTTTCAATCATAAAAGGCCAAGTTTTCTTTAAATTTTCCAGTCTTCTGGGCTCCTTTTATCTTAATATGGAACCTTTAGATTTTTATGTGTTGCAGGAACTTATTTATTTATTTAAAAAAATAGCAAGTTTCTTTCTTAAATACATTGGTAGCATTTTTTTTAAATAGTAGCTTTCTGTAAATTATTTTCCAGTATACACTTCTATTTTATTTGCCTCTTATTTAGGAGTTACATCTTATATATGAAGGGATTGGTCTTGATTTGGTTCATTATTGTATTTAACTGAGTCTAATTTGTTTTTATTTTTAGAGTTTATCTTTATTTTTCTTTGTTCTATGCTATGGATATTAAGAACAAAACATTTTAATAAACAACAAATATAATTACAATAAGCCTTTTCCTTTTTATGGCATTACAAGCAAAATAAATTTATAACACAATATATACATATACCAAAATTGTGTATTTTAGAAACAGAGAAAGATGCTCAAAACTTAGAACTGGATCAAATATATTTCACCATGATACACAACTTTTTCATGGGTCAGAGAAGCACCAAAGGGGATCAGACAACCAAAAACTCAAGACCATTCATTAGTATTTCCCATTAGAAAACTTTGAGTATTTTAGTTTCAATAACAAGAACTTTAACAAAAAAGAAAAGGGAAAATATCAGGGTTTTACAGAAGGAAATATTTCCAATTTGATCTTAATTCATGCTTCACTCTAACTTGTATAGCATTTAACATTTACAAAGAATTTTACATACAAATGAACTTGTATCTGAATTTGCAGTGAAGTTTTCTTGCATATTAAAATCCAGAAGATTCTTTTATGAACTGAACTAGTTTGGAAAGAATGGGACCTTAGGTGTCTTCATTGTTTGGCTGTTGACTTAGCACAGTCCACTCCAACTATACATCTACTACTCTGAGAGTCATTTGGTTCCCTACCTGAGAGTTAACATGTCTACATAGGAGTACTGATTTGACCCTTCTGTTCAACCGAGTACTAATCAGGGAAAGGATTACTCCAAATCTGGTTGTTTTGCTGAATTAACAGATCTGGGGACTGATGTAATTAGGTCACAGTGTTACCATAGAAGCCAAATTTTGACAGGGTTTTACAATGAAGGAAAAAATAATCACTGAATCACATAGCACTAACATTTGGGAAATAGGAAAGAAAGTCTATTTTGTCTTTTTATCCCTTCTGAAAATAGAGCAGACATCATAATTAATAGAGCTAATGAAATAGTATAATCACTTCATATGCTGCTTTGATTTATTTTTATTTGATGCATGAGTTGAAACATTTTAAAGATGATTCTTTTCTAGTGATGGCCATTTTGTTTCTTTTTTCCCCATTGTTTCTCAAGCTAATCTGGCCACTGAACAAATCTGAAGCTTAAAATATGTTGATGGTATAATGACCCCCCAAAAGAGACATGAGAACCGAATTCCATTCCCCCCTTTTTGCAGGGGGATGGAAAACTAGAAATATGAAACATTGAGTGTAATTTTAACTTAGTTGAGATGACAGTTAATGGGGAAGGAGACAAGCATTTATTTATTTATTTATTTATTTTTATTAAAGCTTTTTATTTGTATAACATATATATGGGTAGTTCCCCAACATTGATCTTTACAAAGCTTTCCATTACAAATTTTACCCCCAGTCCTCTCCCCTCCCCTAAATGGCAGGAAGTCCACTACATGTTAATAATGTTGAAATGCTTGAGAAGTTATGCAAGAAAAATCCTATCTACAAGAAAAAAAAGAATCAGAGAAAGGCAACACAATGCAAGCAAATGTCAATAGAGATCATGAAAATGTTACGTTGTGGTCCATATTTAATTTCCCTCTCTCTGGGTGTATATGGTTTTCTTCAGTGAACAATTGGAACTGGTTTGAGACAATTCTTTGTTGCAGAGAGCCATGTCCATCAGAATTGATCATCATGTAATATTGTTGTTGCTGTGTATAATGATCTCCTGGTTCTGCTCGTTTCACTCAGCATCAGTTCATGCAAATCCCTCCAGGCCTCTCTGAAATCGTCCTGCTGGTCGTTTCTTACAGAGAATACCATACCATTCTTACATTCAATACCATAATTTATTCAGCCACTCTCCAATTGATGGGCATCCCTTCAGTTTCCAGTTTCTTGCCAAAAAGGGCTGCCACAAACATTTTTGCACATGTGGGTCCCTTTCCCTCCTTTAAAATCTCTTTGGGATATAGGCCCAGTAGAAACACTGCTGGGTCAAAGGGTATGCACAGTTTGACAACTTTTTGAGCATAGCTCCAAATTGCTCTCCAGAATGGTTGGATCCGTTCACAGTTCCACCAACAATGTATTAGTGTTCCAGTTTTCCCACATCCCCTCCAACATTCATCGTTATCTTTTCCTGTCATTTTAGCCAATCTGACAGGTGTGTAGTGGTACCTCAGAGTTGTCTTAATTTGCATTTCTCTGATCAATAGTGATTTGGAGCATCTTTTCATATGACTAGAGATGGTTTTAATTTCATCATCTGAAAATTGTCTGTTCATATCCCTTGACCACTTATCTATTGAAGAGTGGCTTGAATTCTTATATATATGAGACAATTCTCTATATATTTTAGAAATGAGGCCTTTCTCAGAACCATTAAATGTAAAGATGATTTCCCAATTTGATGCTTCCCTCCTAATCTTGTCTGCATTTGTTTTGTTTGTACAGAAACTTTTTAACTTAATATAATCAAAATTATCCATCTGGTGTTCAATTAGGAGTTCCAGGTCTTCTTTGGACATAAATTTATTCCATCTCCACAGGAAACAAGCATTTATTAAGCACCTTTTATGGATTAGGGATGGTAGGTGACACAGTGGTAGAGTATTGATCTTGGAGTTAAGAAATCTGATTTCAAATCCAACCTCAGAAATTTCCTAGCTTCATGACCCTGAGCAAGTCATTTAATCCGTTTGCTACTGGAGAAGGAAATGGCAAGCTACTTCAGTATCTTTGCCAAGAAAATCCCATGAACTGGATGTGACTAAAACAACTGAACAACAATGTAAGTGCTAAGCACTTTACAAATATTATCTTATTTGGTTTTCACAACAACTCTAGGAGAAAGGTATTATTATATATGATCATCCTTGTTCAATTGAGGAAAATGAGGCAAACAAAGGGTAAGGAGTATACCCAAGGCCAAGAGTTTGAGTCTGTATTTGATCTTAGGTCTTCCTAGTACTAGGACCAGAGCTCTATCCTCTGCATCACCTAACTATTTAGTTATTTTCCTGTCTCATCCCTTTCTTTTTTTTATTCTTTGTTATAAGGAATGGATCTCTGGGCATGTAAGAAATATAGAAAATAAAGAGAGGGAAAAGAGAGTTTATTCATTCAGAAACTCCCTCTACCATTTTTGGGTCAGGACCTTCTCTAATTTACAGTTCTAGAGAGTGAGTTACTTAGAATACTGGAGTTTAAAGACCCTAGAAAGATCACATATTCAGTATATATGTCAGAGACAGGACTTCTGGTTTCAAAATCCAGTCTTGGTTCCTGTAACCAGCTAGCTTCCTATTCATTCCAGCATATCTCCTTTCCCTGAAAGATTAAAGAAGGACAAATGGCCCACTTTTCAAAAAAATGGATGAGAATAATCTTTATACAATAGGCTTATGAACTTAACCTCAAGTCCTACTAAAAATCTTAGATAGGTTAGTAAAGGGTGGTTCATGAAAACCCAGAAAAAGAAACTGATGATGACAAAGAATATAACTTCTCAAGAATAGGTCGTTCCTTTTCTAACTTCATTTTTTTCTTTTTTTTATGTGGGTGAGGCAGAAGGACAGGGTTGCATTATTGATAGGTCATGGCTATTCTGTAAATAGCATTTAACTAGTTTTTAGCAAAGTATTTGCTAAATTTTTTTTGCATTCTATATATACTCTGCCTAAGGTTGTTCAGTAAATACAGATTGAAAAGCATCAGCTCATTTGTAAAACTATGAAATCCTGTTAATAGTGCTGCAAGGTGGCACAGGGCAGGCTGGTAATAGGAAGTAGGTAAATGCCTGTGGTCAGTCTTCCTGCAGTATTCCCTGTGCAATATTGGCTGGGCATCTGCTATTTATGTACTTTAAATGACTACAGTTGTCATAGGGAAAGGTAACAAGCCCCTTTTTAAAGCATATTTGTCCATTAAACATGATACTAATACTAACATAGTTTCCATTATTATTAATATTTTTTTCTGAGGCAATTGGGGTTAAGTGACTTGCCCAGGGTCACACAGTTAGGGAATGTTAAGTATCTGAGGACAGATTTGAACTCAGGTCCTCCTAACTTCAGAGCTGGTGCTCTATCCAATGAGTTCCATTATTTTCCAAAATGCTTTCTTATACATTATATATTTTGATCACCACAACAATGAAAGTAGATATTATTAACATTAATTTGTTTATGAGAAAGCAAAGCTTCAGAAACATTATATAACTTATACAGAGTCACATAACCAGCAAGTGGGAGAGGTGAGGCTTGAACTTCATCTTTGATGTTGTAACTTTTCTTTCTTTCTATACAAAGTACTTAGAACAAACCTGTGGGTTGTGGGAGGTAGTGCAATGACTGTTATCTCCATTTTACACATGAGACTCAAAAGAGATTAATTATTTTTTACAAGGTCACATGGCTATCATGGCCAACTAGCAGAAGCAGTTCTCCTTAATATAATATGTGTATAACTTTTAAAAAGCAAAAACACTCATCTGCCTAAACAATTTAACGGGAGTGGGACGGGAGGGACAATGAACAATACTCCAAAGTACAATGTTCATTGTTATCTATTTTTTTTTTATCCCTGACCATCTAACCAAGCAATCTTCACCTGTCTTCTCAAATACTTTAAACTGAGAGCCACAACAGCCTTAAAAATGAAAGTCCCAGGAAGAGAAACCAAAGGAACTATAATGTATTTTTTTTTTTTTTTTTTTTTTGCTGAGGCAATTGGGGTTAAGTGACTTGCCCAGGGTCACACAGCTAGGAAGTGTCTGAGATCAGATTTGATCTCAGGTCCTCCTGACTTCAGGGCTGGTGCTCTATACACTGCACCACCTGGCTGCCCCTAGAATTATTTTTTAAAGAGGGAATTATTTCTTTTCCACTTAATAGTATTTTTTCCAATTATGTGTAAAAAAGTTTTCAACATTTGCTTTTGTATGATTTCCAAATTTACTTCTCCCTGCCTTCCTTCCTTCTCCCTTCCTCAAGACTACTAGTAATCTGATATAGTTTATACATGTATAATCATTTTAAACATATTTCCATATTTGTCATGTTGTGGAAGGAAAATCAGAACAAAAAGAAAAAAGTATGAGAAAGAAAAAAAGGTGAAAATCCTATGTGTCAGTCTGCATTTAGTCTGTATAATTCTTTCTCTGGATGTGGATGGCATTTTCTATCACAAGTTTATTGGAATTATCTTAGATATTACTGAGTAGAGCTAAGTCTATCAAAATTGATGATCACACAATCTTCCTGTTATTGTATAAAATGTTCTCCTGGTTCTGCTCACTTCACTCAGCATCAGTTCATGCCTTTCCATGTTTTTCTGAAGTCTACCTGCTCATCATTTCTTATAGAATGATAATATTCCATCATATTTATACCACAGCTTGTTCAGCCATTCCATAACTGATGAGCATTCCCTCAATTCCTAATTTCTTGTCCCCACAAAAAGAGTTGCTATAAACATTTTTGCACATGTGGGTCCTTTTCCCTTTTTTATGATTTCTTTGGTATACAGACCCAATAGTGGCACTGCTAGAACAGTATGCACAATTTTATGGCCTTTTGAGCATAGGGACTAGCATTATTTAACTTGGGGAGGAAGCCAAAGGAGAACTTCTACAGGTTTCAAAAGATAATATGCAGAGATGAGAAACTGATGCTCTTTGTCCATCTTGAACAGATAATAAGAGGAAGTAGGCTTTAAACTTTAGTTGTCATGAAGATAGGAGGATACCTTGTACAGTGTATTAAAAGCCTTGTTAAAGATGGCTTGAGTATCTGCTTTTTATCTAAGACAGTTGTAGGTGGAGCCTTTGATGCTTTGTAGCTTATTTCAAGGACATAGAATTTTCATGTTCCTCTGTCCCTATTAACATTGCTAACAGTAGTAAAAATTATGCTAAAATAAATATTTTTTATTATTGTAAGGTTTCACAGAACCTCTATTAGTGTCTCTTGATAATGTCTCCCAAGATTTGTACAAGAATAGAATTCTGTCAGAAGTTCGAAAAGTTCTCCCCAGTTCAGCAGTATCCTTCCTGCCCCTCACATTACTCTGGTTCTCTCTATGGTCCAGCAAAACTGGACTATTCTGAGTCCCTCCCCACTTGGCCTATGCTTTTCTGCCTCTATGTTATTGTTCAGACTTTTTCTTTCTGGAGTGACCTCTCTCCATCTTTCTTTTTGCTTGCTTAAGTCTTCCTGGACCTTATCTGATCCACTCTTTATTTTGCATCTCTCTAATGTACTATTTAGGGACAGTTAGATGGTGCAGTAGATAGAGTGCTAGGCTTGGAGTTAGGTAGGCTCATCTTCCTGAGTTCAAATTTGGCCTCAGATGCTTATTAGCTGTGTCACTTAGCCCTGTTTGCTTCAGTTCCTCATCTATAAAAGGAGCCAGAGAAGAAAATGACAAATCATTCTAGTATCTTTGCCAAGAAAAACCAAAATGGGGTCATGAAGAGTTGATTGTGACTGAAAAATGACTAAACAACAACAAAAAATTAACTATTGTGCATGTTATGATTATCCATATATTCATTTTATATCTTTACTAGAACATAAACCCAAAGGCAACTAGGTAGCCCGTAAGTCAAGAGCTGAGATGCAAATCACCCTTTAGTCATCTAGATTCTGGGCAATTCATCTAATCATTCCATGCCTAAATTTCCTTATCTATAAAATGAGGGAGTTGAACTTCATGACTTCTAAGAGCCCTTCTCAGCCCTACAACTTGTGACTTATCTAAAATTTACACTTGTTTTATCATGAAGTACTAGGCCCTGCACACTGTAGATATTTAATAAATTTTGAGCTTAGACATGAAAGATCAGCTCCTAAGGACTTTGAGGAGGAAATGTCAGATTGCCCTAGTATAGACCACATGGTCTTTCCAAGGCTTTTTCAATCTGAATAAATGAATGCAAAAGCATTTTAAAGCATTTATTAAGCACTTACTATGTGCAAAGCACTATGTTGAGAGTAGGGGAGGGGTGGCTAGGTGGCACAGCAGATAGAGCATTGGCATTGGGACCACATGAAATCTGACCTCCAACACTTAATACTAACTAGCTGTGTTATCTTGGACAAGTGATTGAACTCACCTCCCCTTCCCTCACCCTCCCCCCATACCTGATTGCCTAGGTAAAAAGAAAAAAAAAAAACCCAAGGAATACAAGTGGAAAAATTGAAGCCACTCCTTGCTCTGAAACAAACATTCTGATAGGAGATTCAGTTTTAGGTACTAGTGGGATAGAAGGTCTCAAGGTCCTTAAAGTGCAATGACTAAATAATGGTAAGCAAGGGGTCCTGGTAAATGTGTAATAACCAGTCACTAAACACTTTTAAGGTTAATTTGCATTATTAATATTTTCTCCATCATTCATCTGATTATCTTTAGCCTACAAACTTACTAACTCAACCATTCTCACTAAGACTGGTTTTTACATTTTAAAATATAGTAAAACTTTATTTACAAATATAAAAAAATATTCTTAGCCCTAGATGAACAAAAACAGGTTTGGACCACAGGCCTAGTTTGTTTGGACTCCTTGAATGATCTCTGTCACTCTGAGACAATTAACAAAATATTAAAGCATCGATCTGTAGTATTTGCTGAGATTTAACAATCAGCTAGTTTCCAGCATATCCTTGACAGTGCATCTTCTTTAATGTCATATGCTCTGATAAAATCATGTCTGTTTCTAATTTTGAACCATTTTATAATTCCACGGACTTTGGTGCTGTGGACTTTTTTTTTTGAGTCTTCAGTAGCTGTGGTTGATAAGGGTGGGCAGCAGTTGTCAGGTCCTATCTATAGGGATTGCTTTCCTGGATTGAAGGCTTTTGGGGCTGGACCGAAAGCAGGGCTGGGGCTGGGGAGTGGGGGAGGAGGGTTGGGTTTCCTGGAGCTCTTGGGTTTATTGCCCATTAGTAGTAGTACTAAGATTCTAAACAGTCAGAGGAATTAAAGTGCTTCATTTTGTTTCTGATTTTGTCCTTGTACAATCTAATTTGGCCAACTTTTTGTCACCATGTTTTCTGTAATGGTGAAATAGGCCTTAAGTCTCTTGCTTGCTTTTTGCCAGAGATATCAGTGTATCAGGTGATGAATGTTTGGGAAGTATCAGACTGAGAAGGATAAAGAAGAGAGTAAGGATCTAAGTCCAGGACTCTCAGGCTAATGAGGGAAAGAAGAAAAAGACAAAATTACAAAAGATCCAAAACTGAACTGATGGAAGTGCAGAGTACAGTGAGAATTCAGAGGAAGAAGAGGTCTCTACTTCCCATGAGAATATTCCATGATGTCCTTACTTCTGTACCTTGGAGTTCTCTGGCTTCCTTTGAGGGGTTCACTCAAGTGCTGGCTCCTAGGGTAACATCTTCCTTACCTTTACTCCCACCCCAGTTGATGCTGCTCTCTCTTTCCTTAAATAGACATGTGCATCATCCTTAGCTGCTTACCCAGTGTTTTCCCTAGTAAAATGTCAACTTGAGGGCAGATGCTCAACGTGTAACATCAGCCCAGTGACTTTCCCAGTGCCTTATACAATACCTTGCATGTCACATATGTTTCAGAAATTCTTATTCTACTGAAATAGAGGAGAGATGGAAAGCATTATGGGCAAATAGAGAGATCATTACAGTGAATACAACTAAATGCTAAGATTCATCAGTTCTTTGGAAATGAAAACAATATCCAATGTGGAATCTAATCTGCTGTGAATAAGAAGAAAGGAAACCAAAGCAGTAGAAAGGTTGTAAGCTGAGAAGTCAGTGAAGTCCTATATATGTTTGTAAAGAATTGCCTCTTTTTACTAGAATTTACTAAGAAAGTCTAAGTCCTGGAATTTTTAAAAATAAAAGTTACCTGGAAAAAGTCCTAGATCTACTTTTTGATACAGGTCAGTTTACTTAGCTAATAGCAGCATTTCAAGTTTATAAAGTACTATACTTTGAAATTTTTTTCATAACAACCTAGCTATATGTACTATATATATTTACATTTTGTATACATGCAGTTTATATGTTAATTACATGCACTTATGTGTGGGACAGTATTGACCACAAAAACAATCAGAGATTCTCAGAGTAAGAAAAAGCAAAAAAGGATTTATTATGATCTCTCAAAAAAAGGGCATCTCAAAAAAACATTGACAAGATTGTCAGTAAAGGAGTGCAGAATACAAACTGCAAAGAACAAGATTAAATATACCAGAAGGCCACACACACACACACACACACACACACACACACACACACACACCCCTTTTCTCCCATTGTTTAGAGGATTCCAGGCTTATACCCTACACCTGGAAATCTATCCCAGAAACTAAAGAATACAAGTTAATGATAAACTCTTAAATTTCCCTAGACAACTGCTGTATAAGCAGACATCCTCTAATGAAAGAATGCAAAGCCATCATCATCTTTAAAAGAAGTACTTTAATGCTAATTAAAAGGTGGTGGGAAACCGGAGGGGAATGTTCACTCAAGACAATAGAACACCTGCAACTTTTTAGCGATAATTCAACTTGTTATTATAAAGTCTCAAGATAGAATTAGGTCATATTCCTATGAGAGAATATTCAGTTCATTCCACACAATTTAAGCATTGTTTTATTTATTTACCCATATTCTACATTATGTGTATAAATAGGTGCATATGCAATATGAATACATTATATTTATATATTTACATACCATACATATTACATATTAAATATATACCATACACATATTCAAATTCAGCCTCAGAAAGTCACTTGCTGTGTGACACTGGACAAGTGAGTTAAGAAAACAACAGCTATTTGCTTCAGTTTTCTCATCTGTAAAATAGGAATAACAATAGTATTTTATAGGGTTGTTGTGAGGAAAAGATGAGATAATTTGTATAAAGCTTTTAGCACAGTGCCTGGCACATAATAAGCACATATAAATGTTAGTTATTTTTAATTAATTTCATCATTATCCTCACAGCAGCTTTGTGATGTTGGTAGTACAAATATTATAGAGCTGAACAAGATAGCAATCTGACTCACCGATATTCCAAATGTAGATGTTGAGGCCCAGAAAAGTTAAGTGACAGTGGCAAAGTGAAAATAACTGGAAGAAATGGGATTAAAATCCAGATTTCTTGACTCCTGAAAACTGAGCTCAGAGAGTGTCAACAACATGCTGAAGACCACCAATCAATCAGGGACAGTGTAGGTCTCACTAACCCTAAGTCCACTTTTGCATCTCTCCTCTACTTCAATAGATTAATTTCACTTCTTAAGCAATCTTTGCCATTGGGCTCTAAGCAGGAAGAATGATCTGTTAATAGTATGTTTGAGAAAGTTACAAATAGTTATCTTTCTTATCCTTTCATTTGCCAGGGGGGAAAGCATGAACGCAGGGCACCATTCCATTATTGCCTTTTCACCTTGGACTTGGCTTAGAAGATTTGCTTCTTTTTTGTTTTTCCCTTTGTTCAGTTGTCTTTCTCCAACAAACAAGCTTTGGAAGAAAAGAAGCAAAAGAAGGGGTTTGATGGTTAGGGGAGAATCTCCTTTTTTCTTCCCTTCATTTTTCCCCTTTCCTTAAGATGTTTTTATTCTACTAAAGAAATTTTAATTCCTCAGCAAAGGGAAAATGTTTTAGAAGCCATGGGAAGAGAATTTTGGTGATGCTATTCCCCCACTTTTGCCCCCCAAATAGGTTAGATTAGATTATTTCTTTTCTGAGAGATGAAGATTTTGGCACATAATAGATCAAGTCCTCCCCAGGCTTGATCTCCACCCATCTCTTTAATCTGCCTCCTCCCATTTTTTCAGTTCTACTAATACTCTCAGTCCTAGAAGGGAAAAGGCAGTTCCTTCCTGGAATCTTAATATATACTAATTCTTTCCATGGTCTGTTTTGATAGGACTTATGAAAAACCTTCTGATCTTTGTTGCTTTCTAGTGCCTTCAGAAATGCATTTGAAAGGATCAAAAAGCATCTGGGATCTTCTCAGCAATATATGTGTATGGGTTTGTGGCTCTTAGGATCCAATAGGATTTCACAAGGAGAAGCATGAGTCCAAGTTGCTACCTGATAAAAGTGATCCATTTTGATGTCCATGAATAAATAGCTGTTTTTTTTAGACTCCCTGACTTTATGCAATAGGAACAAAAATATTTCATTTATCCTTTCCATTCTGTTCTTCTTCCAGTAGCTCTTTCATTGAAATAGTAAAGGCCCCAAACATTACATAGGTGATTGAACCATAGGATCAGGAGAAAGCTGGAGAGGACAACTAATTTATTCTGTCTAGTCTGGAAATATCTGTACTAAACTGCCTTGGCAAATGCTTCTTTATCATTGGCTTAAAATTTCTCCAGGGAAGGAGATTTCCTTTTTTCCCTTCAGTGTTTAATAGCTCTGTCGAGGTTTTCTTTGGAGGTAATTCTCTTATGCTGGACTTCAAATCCATAGTTAACCAGCATCTTTGTAGAATAAACACTTAAACATTTAAAATTATAATTAAACACTCCCCATACCCTCCACCTTTTATCCTCCAGACTATGTAATCTCAAGTCTTTTCTGCAGAAACCTTTTTGCTCAAAATAATCTAAAATAAGTGGACTGGGGTATTGTGAGATAGCCCTGGATGCTGCTGTCAGTGTCTTTAGAGAGGTACATAGTTCAGACAGATTACTTAAAAGAGGCAGCTCATTTTACAGATGATAAACTTGAGGCAGAGTTAAAAGAGCCTGGCTCTTTGATTGTCTGTGCTATTTGTGACATGGCCTTACTATTCCTTTCTGTAGGTTGATTACTCACAGACTTACCAAATATACATTTATTGGATACATTTTCCTTTCTCTCTATATTCAGGTTTTAGGACAGTCTGCAGTTCATGGCTTAAGCAGGAAAACAAGTTATCTTCAGGGCCTGAAAAAAATCATCCTGGTATTCTTTCTTTTGCCCTCTTTCTCTTATAACTACTGGCTTTGTCTTTTTAAAGTCTTTGTCAGATAGAGTGTTGTATTTACAAATTCATTTTGAGAACAAAAACTTAACAAATTTTTAAGGAATTTGAGATTCAAAGTTTAAATAAGATATGATGTCTGCTTTCATGGAATTTCTAGTCCACTCCACAAATACTTATCATATATGCTATATAATAAGTTCAATAGCAAGTCATCAAAATATGATAAGAAGTCTTGGGGTAATATTATTTTTTTGAAAGGGCAGCAGAGAAGGTAGTATCTGAGTTGATGTTTAAAGAGCAGTTTGTGATGTAAAAGGGAAAGAGGGGAAAGGAAGGTTTTCCAGATAGAACTAACAATATGAGCAAAGGCACAAAGGAGGGAGAGTACAGGGCATTGTCAGGAGGAAGGGAGTAGTGAAGTTTAGTTAAGAGTACAGAGTAAGGTTAATGGAGAGGTTGAAGAAGAAGAATAAAAGTGATAAATGATAAAGATGGAAAACTAGAATGCCAGGTTTTGGACTATGAAGGGTTTTGAATGTCAGACAGTGAAATCTTATCTTTATTTGGGAGCCAAAGATTTTTGAGCAGATTAATGATAGAATGTTTTGGAACCACTTCAAACCACTGGAGAGAGCTGATTGTTAAATTTTCAGGATGAGTATTCACATCTTGAAAACAGGCAAACACTATATTAAGGCTTGATTCATTGTTTGGCTGATTATCTAGAATTAAGAAAGTGATAGGGTTTGTGTATTTTTTTTAATTTTTTGAGTCATTGAGTGATTTCAGTCATGTCTAAGTCTTCATAGCCCCATTTGGGATTTTCTTGGCAGAGATAATAAAGTGGTTTACCCTTTCCTTCTTCAGCTCATTTTACAGATGACAAAACTGAGGTAAATAGGGTCGAATGACTTGACCAGGGTCATACGAGCTTTGAAGTATCTGAGACTGGATTTGAATTTAGGAAGAGGCATCTTTCTGAATCCAGACCCAATACTCTATCTCCTATACCAGGTAGTTGTCCCCCAAAAAGTTATAGAGAAAATATTAAAAATACAGATTCAACCTAAAAGAATGATCTAACTACATTATCTCCCTGGAGAACTGGTTGTAAAATATTTACCAGAAAACTACTGGATATAAACAGACACAAGTTAAATCAGTAAGCACTTATTATGTGCCAGGCATTGTGCTAAGTGTAGGTGTCATACAAATGCAAGTCAAAAAAAAGAGGTTCTTTTTCTCAAGGAACTAAGACAATATACTAAAAGGAGCTGGGGCAAAGTCCGAAGTCTGAGCTTTTCCATAAAATGGAAGTTATAGATGGAACACAACAATGGGAGAAGGAGGATATAGGAACAAGAGGAGAAAGCAGCTAAAATATGGTGGTAAAGTATGGAGAATGACTCATGGCACTTTGAGCCCTTTTCAAAATGGAAGTTCTACAATAAACTCAGCAATGAGAGAAGAAGGGCACAGGGGATAAGACAACTGAAATGTGGTTGTAAAATCCAGAGAATGAAAAGATAAAGGTTATTTGGGGACTAGCATGAATGATGGTTTGCATGTGTGTAAAAGGGAGAGGGGAGTATGGAACAGAGAGGAGAGATGGGAAGACTCATTAAAAATCACAACAGTTGAGGAGGGTGATAATGAAGCCTATTGGAGAATAGTGGCAATGGAAATAGAGAAGAAAGGATATATATGAAGTATGCTGAAGAAGTGAAATTGAAAGAACTTAGTCACTGGAGATGAGAAGTAAGGATGAGGAAGGAGTCAAAGATAAGTATAAGGTTACAAATGTTGTTTGTTATTCATCCTTTGTTCTCAGAGAGGACCAATGACATCAGAAGGTTCATTTCGTTACTTGCAAGTGAATTGGATTTAAGTTAGGCAGATCAGTGCAAAGTCATCAGCTTCATTCCTCCTGGATGCAGTGGGAGACTAGAGTCTTATTAATCTTGTTGTTGTTATTCATCCTTCATTCTCAAAGAGGAGCAATGGCATAAGGAGAATGATGTCTTGTCTTGTAAGTAAATTGGAGTTAAACTGATTTAAATCCAAATATGTTTACAAACATAAGAGGCATGGTGAATGGTGATATCAAAGACAGAAACAAGGAGGTCAGAAGATAGAGGAAAAAATAACAAGCGGTATTTGGGTGATACTGCATTTGAAATTCTAGAAATCAGATAGTCAGATAATGCTCTTTTGGGAGTTTGGACTTGTGATCCTGGAGCTCAAGAGAGAATTAGATCAGAGGCATTGATTTGGATGTTATTTGTACAGAGGTTGTGGTTGAAATCAAGGGGGTGAGTTAGATTTCCAAGGGAAAGTGTGAAGAGAAGATCTCAGTCTGAGATCAGACTCCTGAAGAATACCTGCAATAAAAAGGAGGAGAATGAGAAAGAGTAGTCAGGAATGGTAACAAATTACATGAGCAGTCACTTGGGGAATGCGTCAGAAGGGAGTTTGTGTATGTCACCAAAGCAGAGCACTCTTGGAGACCAAACAGTGGCCTGGTTTCATATGAAAAAAGGCAGGTATAGCCAAAGACCCGTGGGAATTTAAAATCATCTCTCGCCTCCTAGCCATGATTTTCCTCTGGGAAACTGTGTTGTCAGAAGATGACAATAAATGCAATAATTAGATCATCAAGCAGTCCCTATTGAGAGTCTTGAAAAATGCACCTACTCTTATTTCAAAGCATAAAGGGGAAAATAAATCTAAGTTTTGTAATCAAATATTACTGGTAATCACATTCATAATATGTCACATATACTGCTTGGACATTTTATGGAAATGAGAATCTGTTTTTACATATTCATTCATTTCTTCAGTAAACATTATTAAGAGCTTACTTCATTCCAGATACTGTAGATCTTTCCCATATCATCAGCAAATTTTTATCTAAGAAGATATCAAAGTGTATCTAGTTATTGAGGGAGTAAATACAAATATGGACAAGGGAATCCTAGCTAGTATAAGTCTTACTCAGCCTATAGGATGAATAATGAAATAGAAGCACAGAGGAATTAAGCTAAGCAGTGAGGTGGTGCAGTAGATAGTATGCCAGACCTAGAGTCAAGAAAACCTGAGTTCAAATACAGATTCATATACTTATTAACTATGGGTCCTTCATCTGTAAAATAGAAATAACATCTACTTCCCAGGGTGGTTGTGAAGATAAAATGAGATAAAATTTGTAAAGCACTTATAAACTTTAAGGTGCTAAATAAGTACTGTCATCATCATCATTATGTTATGCTATATATCATATCATATATATAATATGTTATTGCTTAAAGTTCACATTATTGCTTAAGATCACACAGCTGGTATGTGTCAAGAGCTGAAATACAAAGCCAGGTCTCTTGTTAGAAGTCCAACTCTCTTTCACCAAGCTGCCTCCACTAGGAATATTTAATATGGAGAGTTGCTTATTTCATTACTCTATTGTGTTTCTCAGCTCTTCTACTATATAAAGGGTGCTTTCTTTCAATTAATCCAAAGTTTTTGTTTTTGTTTTCAACAAAAGCTGCTGAGAATCAAAATAACATCCATTACTTTAATGACTAAAGTCAAATTAGATTTTTTTTTTTTTTGGCTGAGGCAATTGGGGTTAAGTGACTTACCTAGGGTCACACAGCTAGGAAGTGTTAAATGTCTAAGACCATATTTGAACTCAGGTCTTCCTGACTTCAGGGCTGGTGCTTTATCTATCCACTATGCCCTTCAAATTAGATTTTTAACAAATTGTTTATTTTGAACTTGAAACATAAAAAAGAACATTTCCAAATACACAGCAGAAGTCCCAGAAAGTTTTTTTTATGAAACAGTGAATCTCCATTTTCTATCACTTGCTTTTTAATAATAAATTTCACATTACTTTCAAAACTTTCCTTCCTTCTGAATGTCCTTCTATTTTCTTTTGTACTTTTAAAGAAAAAATGTCAATAATCTTCTTTACATCATTATTACTTAGCTCTCCTGGACCTAACTCCTTTCGATTAAAACCTGAGAAAAACAGAAAAGCCCTTTTAACAAATAAATTTAGTTAAGTAAAAAAAAAAAAACTCACCCTGCAGTCGTATCCAAAAATATGTCTCTTGCAGCATCTTATGCTCCTTGGTGATTTGATCAATAATAAGCAGTTATTAAGTGCATAGTATTTGCCTTACTAAGCACCATTGTTTACAACTTAAAGATTTTTGACCATGAGACTTGAGGCTTTACTGATCCTTAGTTCTTGCTCAATGCTCTGATCACATGGCTATTATTATAATTAAGGAATGCAAGTTTGTATTTCCATGGTGTTTTTCAACCAACTAGGAGTTGAGGCAATATTCTCTTAATTAATTTTTTTTAAAACAACATCATGTTTTCTCCCACTGTCACTCCTTTCTTCCGGGAGAGCCATCTCATGTAACAACTAATATTTTTAAAGACAAAGAAAAAGAGGCAAAATCAGCATAATTAATACATTAACGTGTCTGAAAATATATGCAATATACAACATTTTTGGACACCCACCTCAGCAAAGGAGTGTGGTGGAAATGTCTTCCCATATCTCTTCTTTTAAATCATGGTTATCCTTAAGAATTTTGCAGCTGAGGCAATATTCTACAAAAGGAATGGAATTTTTAGCTCTCTTCTACAATAGCCAAGTTATGTAGCAGGGTATGGGGCTAGAGAGCTTTTTAAGCCAGTGCTTAGCTGAGAAGGAATGAAGCTATAGAAATATCACCTTATGGCTCCCTCTGCAGTACATTTTCAATAAACTTTGTTATTTGATTTGACTTTTCGCTTCCTGTTCCTTCCACTCGTTTTGTCTTCAAGAAAAATCCTGGTGTACCAGGAAGAAATGCATACTATTACCTCTCTGCAAGGACTGGCTTCATTTTGTAGGCTACCCTTGGGTGTTTGGATAAGAATTTAATGAGCTACCTGCATTTATAACATACCTATGTACGAGACACTGTGCCTCCTTTTCCTTACCCTCCTCCCTCCACGCCTGCACTGTAGGTATATGTGAACATGAATAAGGACAGTTTTTGTCTTCCTCTTGCTTATAGTCCAGTTGTGTAGAGAAGATAAATACATATAAATAACATTCTGCCCTGCCTAGACCACTGAAATCCAGAGAGGGAACACTGTAGAAAAGGGAAAGTAGTACAAAGCATTTCCCAATAACCCCCTAAAATCTCCCAGTCCCTTCCATCCTCACCCTAAGTTGACCACTAGAAAACAAGCTCATCCTTATATCCCAAAGAGATCTTAAAGGAGGGAAAGGGACCCACATGTGCAAGAATGTTTGTGGCAGCACTTTTTGTAGTGGCTAGAAACTGGAAACTGAAGGGATGCCCATCAATTGGAGAGTGGCTGAATAAATTATGGTATATGAATGTTATGGAATATTATTGTTCTGTAAGAAATGACCAGCAGGACGATTTCAGAGAGGCCTGGAGAGACTTGCATGAATTGATGCTGAGTGAAACGAGCAGAGCCAGGAGATCATTATACACGGCAACAACAATACTATATGATGATCAATTCTGATGGACGTGGCTCTCTTCAACAATGAGATGTTTCAGACCAATTCCAATAATGGTGTGATGAAGAAAGCCATATACACCCAGAAAGAGGACTTTGGGAACTGAGTGTGGACCACAAAATAGCATTTTCACTCTTTCTGTTATTGTTTGCTTGCATTTTGTTTTCTTTCTCAGTTTTTTTTTCCTTCTTGATCTGATTTTTCTTGTGCAGCAAGATAACTGTATAAATATGTATACATATATTGCATTTAACATCTATTTTAATATATTTAATATGTATGGGATTACCTGCCATCTAGACGAGGGGAAGGAAGGGAAAATTTGGAACACAAGGCTTTGCAAGAGTCAATGTTGAAAAATTACCATGCATATGTTTTGTAAATAAAAAGCTTTAATTAAAAAATATTTTTTAAAAAAGAAAAGAAAACAAGCCCATCCAATTCCACTAAAATTTTTTTATTGATACCTTTTATTTTTATGTAACTTTCATTTCTAACATATCACTTCCCTATCCACTTAACTCTCCCTTACTACAAAGATTAAAAAGCAATTTAGGAAAACCAGTAACATTTCAACTGATAGTATATGATATATTCCATATTTTTAGTCACCCATCTATGCCAATACAGGATAGAAATGAATTTTTTCAACTTTTCTATTACAAAATTTACTCTTTATATTTGTATGATGTTAGGTTTCTGGGATTGGGGTTTTTGTTATTGTTCTTTCCATTTACATTGTACTTGTTATGTGTAATATTTTCCTGTTTCTGCTTACTTCACCAAAATATGTCTTTCTATACTTCTCATTTTTTTCATATTGATCATTTCTTATGGTACAGTAATATTTCATTGCTTCTATAAACCAAAAATTTTTTAGCCATTCTATTGAGGAATCAATATGTACCTACTTTCCTGATTTTTTTTTGTGGCCACTCAAAAAACAGCTAAGAATATTTCGGTCTATAAATACCAGTTATTAAAAAAAATGTCATCAAGAAATTAAGTCTAAACAGAACACAGTTAAGATTCAATTTTGCCCTGGTTTGGATATTTTAAATGTGCTTAAGTGTGTAAGAATCAACACTAATCTCAGTACCTTTTCTCCAGTTTGATTTAAATGTCCTGATTAAATCTATACATGTGTTTATCCACACGATAGCATAGAAACTTTTACTACAAACATGTGCCTTGAATTGTAGCCAACAATCGGAGAGTTTCTTTTGATTGCTTGAATTGCAGTCCTAATTTTTATGAGTGTGTTGAGTTCAACTTTTCTTGTCTTCATTCTAATGTTTAGTTATTACAGCCTAACTGACAAATTTGCCCCAAAGGGGTCATGAAATATATAGAAACATGGAAAAGTAAAAACAAGTCTAAGACTATGAGGAAGGACCTTTTTTTTTTTTTGGAAGTTTTCCAGTTGACAGGATTTGGGGCTATTTAGATTGATATGGGAATATTGTTAAAGAGGGAGCTAAGTCTTTGCAAACCTTTACCTCTATATAAATGAGGTGATATTTCATCCCTTGATGACTTCCCTAAGTGTCAGATTCTGACTCAATGAAGGAGTGGGAAAAGTTAGGACAAATAGTAACAGACATGGTATTCCAGTGTGCAAAGATTTTATAAATCCTTAAGGTGAATACATTCTGATTCATACCTGCATGCATACTTTCAAGCACATATTCTCTTTATACCCTTATAAACTCCCATTTGGCATTTAATTATCTGGCTTGAACCTATCTTTCATAGCTTCTTTCACATTGCTTACTCCCCTTTTATTCACTGATCTTCAGCTAAAGTTGTCTACTTAAGGTTCCCCATATACAATATTTCAGCTTTTGGAAGCAAAGGTTTTCTCCAACGTAGAACTTTGCCACAGTAGGTGATTAACAAATGTATGTTGAATTGAATTGGAAATAGTTATTACTTAGTTAGATATAGCTGACTTTTGATGAAGTAGAACTAATCAATGGGCATCCTTGTCTTTGGCATTAGTTTCTAGAAAATCCTTCAGAAAGTCCTACCAAAGATAATATTTCTATATTATTACCATTGCAATGGCAGGTGAAATCACATATGCAAAATTATTGTGTGACTGACAGCCTGAAGACTGAAATGGTGGAAAGCATGTCCTGTGCTACAGACTGGATCATATCATTTTGATGGATGTTCTGATGGGTACTCAGGCAAGCAAAAATAACCTTACATAACATTTTTTGGACCCGATTTTAGTAATTCTCCACATTACTATTCACAAACACCATTTAGGTCATGCAGTTCCACTAAGTACAGGACAATTTTGTTGTAACTTTCACCTTTCTAATTGGATGTTTTGTTTTTTTAGACATATGATTTCACTGTGTGGGAAACTCCCTGCTGAAGAAGCTTCTCCCAATGCAGATTAGCAACCATTCTGTAATTTATAAAATTTAGAGAATTAAGGGAAGGGAGAGAGAGACTAGAATGTTAAGGGATTTCCTATTTTTAGAATATGTCAGAGGTGGAATTCAAATGCGGGTCATTCTTATTCTGAGGCCAGCTATCTTTCTTTGGTCCTTTAGGTTTTTAATCATTAACACTGGTATCATATATCTTTATTCCAAAATACCAGGCTAAATTGGATGTATAAATGGAATAAACTATCTTTTGATCAATGTTACAATCACTGTTATAATTCCTGAAATTACAGGACATTTAAAAATGTTTCTACTTTGTAATGAGTACATTAAGATTTTTCATTATAACCCGTCAGAACTAAACATGGTTTTATGTCCCCCACCATCCCTTTTTTTTGAAAGTTACATGATAACTTTATTATATATTTAAAAGAAATAACAAGTTGTACATAATAGATTTGAAGTTTCATATGCAATCATCTTTTTTATCTGTTCTACTATGCTATGGAAATACTTGTTTTATTTATTTTTTTATTAAAGCTTTTTATTTGCAAAACATATGTATGGGTAGTTCTTCAACATTGACCCTTACAAAGCTTTCCGTTACAAATTTTCCCCCCCTAGCCCCCTCCCCTCCCCTAGATGGCAGGTATTTTAATACATGTTAATTATGTTAAAATATATGGCAAATCGCATATATGTATACATATTTATACAGTTATCTTGCTGTACAAGAAAAATTGGATCTACAAGAAAAAAAAACCTGAGAAGGGAAACAAAATGCAAGCAAACATCAACAGAAAGTGTGAAAATGCTATGTTGTGGTCCACACTCAGATCCCCCAGGCCTCTCCCAGAATGTATATGGATTTCTTCATCACTGAACAATTGGAACTGGTTTGAAACATCTCATTGTTGAAGAGAGCCATGTCCATCAGAATTGATAATCATATAGTCTTGCGTTGCAGTGTATATTGATCTCCTGGTTCTGCTCATTTCACTTAGCATCAGTTCATGCAAGTCTCTCCAGGCCTCTCTGAAATCATCCTGCTGGTCGTTTCTTATAGAGCAATAGTATTTCATAATATTCATATATCATAGTTTATTCAGCCATTCTCCAATTGATGGGCATCCATTCAGTTTTCAGTTTCTTCTAGCCCCTACAAAAAGGGCTGCCAAAAACATTTGGGTCCCTTTCCCTCCTTTAAGATCACTTTGGGATATAAGCCCAATAGAAACACTGCTGGGTCAAAGGGTATGCACAGTTTGATAACTTTTTGAGCATAATTCCAAATTGCTCTCCAGAATGGTTGGATCCATTCACAGTTCCACCAACAATGTATCAGTGTCCTAGTTTTCCCACATCCCCTCCAACACTCATCATTATCTTTTCCTGTTGTTTTAGCCAATCTGACAGGTGTGTAGTTGTATCTCCGAGTTGTCTTAATTTGCATTTCTCTGATCAGTAGTGATTTGGAGCACCTTTTCATATGACTAGAAATGGTTTTAATTTCATCATCTGAAAATTGTCTGTTCATATCCTTTGATCATTTATCTATTGGAGAGCGGCTTGAATTCTTATAAATATGGGACAATTCTCTATATATTTTAGAAATGAGACCTTTATCCGAACCGTTAAATGTAAAGATGATTTCCCAATTTGATGCTTCCTTCCTAATCTTGTCTGCATTATTTTTGTTTGTACAAAAACTTTTTAATTCATATAGTCAAAATTATCTATCTGGTGTTCAATTAAGAGTTCCAGTTCTTCTTTGGACATAAATTTATTCATCTCCACAGGTCTGAGAGGTAAACTATCCTACGTTCCTCTAATTTGCTTATAATGTCACTCTTTATATCTAAATCATGAGCCCATTTAGATCTTATCTTGGTACGTGGTGTTAGGTGCCCCACCATCCCTTTTTAAAAAGCAAATTTCCTACCCATTCTTTAAAGTCCAACTGAAATGCCACCTCCTTCACAAATGGGCAACTAGTCCCCACATGGTGATGACTTTTCCTTTATGATGTAAGGACAACCTCAAAGTATACTTTGTTCTGCTATTATGTCTTGTTTTTTTTTAATTGTTATATATATGGGTCATTTTCCTCTTATTTGAGTATTTTTAAATTTACTTGATATTTTATTTTTCCCAGTCACATGTAAAACAATTTTAACATTTGTTTTAAAAACTTTTAGTTTCAGATTCTCACCCTTTCTTCCTCCCCACTTCCACCTTCATTGAAAAGTTATGCAAAATGTTTCCATATAAGTCATGTTGTGAAAGGAAACATTGTTATTATTTCTAATGACTTCATCATGTCATATTATGTATTGAAGTTATGGATCATGCTTTTACTAAGCTGGAAGCCATATGTGAGCAAGGATACTATGATTTAAGTTTTTTTTTCTCTCTGTCATTTTTACCTTTGATACCCCAGGAAAAAAAAGAAAAACAAAATTCTTGTATACAATTATTATTAGGAAAAACATATTTCCATATTGTCCTTAACTAAAAATTTGTGTCATTCTTCTTGGTCTAGCATCTCTCTATCAGGAGGTAGGTAATATTATTTGTTCATCATCATTCTTGTGTAATCATGATTGAGTATTGGTTTGATCAGAGTTTTTAAGTATTTCAAAGTTTATTTTTATAGTGCTGTTGCCATAATATAAAGTATCCTCTTGATTCTGTCCTTTTTACTCTGAATCAACATATACAAGTCTTTCCATGTTTCTCTGAAACTGTCTCCATCAGAATATTGTACACTGTAACAATAATATTGTGTGATTATCAATTATGAATGACTTAGTTGTTCTCAACAATACAATTATCCAAAAGATTTTTTTTTTGCTGAGGCAATTGGGGTTAAGTGACTTGCCCAAGGTCACACAGCTAGGAAGTATTAAGTGTCTGAGGCCAAATTTGAACTCAGGTCCTCCTGACTTCAGGGCTGGTGCTGTATCCACTGTGCAGCCTACCTGCCCCCAAAAGATTTTTAATGTTGAAAAATGCTGTGCATATCCTGAGAAAGAACTGATGGAGTCTGATTGCAGATCAAAGCACACTATTTTTCACCTTATTTTTTTTTATGTTTTTTTTTCTTTTGGTTTGTTTTTTCTTTCACAGTGTGATTAATGTGGAAATGCTTTACATAATTGCATGCATACACACACAAAAGGAATTTTTCCATCATTTCCTACAGCACAATATTATTCTGTAAGATTTATATACCATAATTTATTAAGCCATTTTCCAATTGATGGACACTCCAATTGTGGTTTTTTTTCCAACTTTGTACTGTCCCTTTTGTCCAGCATCAGCATTCAGCTTACAGGAGGTACTTAATATCCATTGAAAGAATATGTTTTGTTTGAAAGAATATGACATGTTTTATGGGCTTTTGATTTAACTAAATATGTTGTTCCCTCTTATCTTTCAGATAGATGATCCCAATAGCAACTTTGGAGAAATGATGAATGAAGAAGATGCCATTAGCTCTGTAAATAATCTTGGAAGCAAACAGGCTTTAAGTTCTGATTACCTGGATTCCGAGTATCAAAAAGGACAACTGTACCTCAGTTCTCTTAACAGTGATGATTTCCAGGTGGCAACGTACACCCTCACAAATGCTGCACCTATGACTCAGTCATTCAGGGAAAGATGGTACATGAATGTGAATAGCCTAATGGACCTTGCCTTGGCCCCGTATTGTGGCAATGGGGATGATCTCTATATCATTACAGGAGCAGTACCCTCCGACCACAGATTGAAGGACAAAGTATCTGTCCCTGACTTTGTTTGGTTGGCTGCTTGCTGTGCTGCTCCTGGAGGATGGGCTATGGGATTCATCAAGAATATGAAGGATGGGGATATCATAGAAGATGTAATGGTAAAAGACCTTGAAAAGCTGCTTCCATCTGGGACTCAGCTGTTCCAAAATAATTGTGGGGAAGCAGACCAAGACACAGAGAAAATGAAAAAAATATTAGAAAAAGTTAATCATGTACAGGATGAAGAAAGAATGGTCCAGGCTAAGTCGAGTTCTAGCCAATTATCCAGTACTCGGAACAAACGATCTGTTCAATCATTGCCAGAGGAAGCCAATGAAAGCAGTTTGCTTAGAACAATTGGGAGCATTGTTGCCACGCCTTTTGTCAAGCTTTTCCAATTAATATACTACCTTGTAGTTGGAATTCTGAAAAATGTTCTCTATTGCCTATGGTACATTACCAAACAATTTATAGGTATTCTGGAAAATGGAGTCCACAGGATGTGTTCAGCAACTGTGTCATATATCATGGCCATTGGGGAAGAACTGGTGAGCATTCCCTGGAAAGTAGTCAAAGTCATTGCCAAAATCACCAGGGCTTTTCTACGCATCCTGTGCTGCCTGCTGAAAACCATTTGCCGAATTCTGAGTATCCCTATCAGAGTCTTTGTGGACATTGCCAGTTTCCCCATGTATACAGTTTGTGCCATCCCAATTGTCCTTAAAGATATTGCTGTAGGCCTAGGGGGCACTTTCTATCTCCTCCTGAACACCATCTTTGGCACTGTTGGCAGCCTGTTTCATGTGTTTTTTAGTGTCTTTAAACGGATTGGCTTTAAGGTATCTTATGACAACTCTGGGGAGTTGTAGAAGGAAGAATGGAACAGGAGAATCCATCCACTGAGACTGTGACTTTTTGAAAAGGAGGATTAGAGTGATTACTCTTTTCAATGTGGCTTCCTGCTCTTAATTCACATGTCATTTTGGGCACTGATAATATTGCAAATTCACTTAGAGGTTAAGGAGAAACTGCCTCTGATTGCAAAGAAATGATAGTATGATTTAGAATTTTGTGCTGGTAAAGTGTCAAGGGCTGAAAGTTGAGGGTTAACTAATCCTTATGGCTTGATAGTTTAATTTGGTCAGGTGGTCAGTTCTTTATTATTAATAAATTAGAGAAATGGCAGTTGTCTTTTTCTCAAAAAGTGGCTTACATCATAGGAGATATGTGTCTGTTGGTGATAGTTGAGAATCAGAGGGAATAAAATGGTCAACTAAAGTGTTTTCTTAAACCTGGGAAAAGGAATTTGTTTCTTTGATATTTAATTCCTCTCATCCAATCTAATTGAATCCAATAAGGTCAGATGTTTGTAGCTGATTCATGAATCTTCTTCCAATATCATGACTTTGGAGCAATACAAAATTTGCCAGCCGAAGGTACTGAAAGTTTCACTATCTTAGGTGAGAGGATTATCAAAATCCAAGAAGCTTCTTTGGACTTTCAAAGCCCCCCAAAACCTAGTTATGGTTTTTAATTTTTCTCAGTTGAACATTACTACATAGTCCTCACAGATGATGGACATTTTTGCAAAATGTGACCTAATGAAGAGGGAAAGTAAGTCCCCCCATCATCAGCTAATATGATAATAACCAAGCGAATTTGGGCTTCTGTACAAGTCAATTTAATGAACATATTCCCTTTTACATCAGGGCAAACAATAAAACTGAAGCACTTCATATGGATCCCTAAAGAATTATTTTGGTTAGAGGAAAAAAAAAGGCTTACACTCAGAAGAATTCAAATTCATATATTTTCAGTTAGAGGGAAAGAAGCTAAAAAGCTTCTCAGGAAACTAGATTTTTTAAGTAAGAAATGCCTCATGGGAAAATAATTTTTTATGGGCAATAGGTCAATGGATTTAAGACTCTTACAATATATCCTTTAGGTCACAATCTACTAGGAAATTAAGTTTTTCTCACAATCACAGATATCATGCAAGTAAACATCTCTATTTTCCTACCTCTTAAAGACAAATTCATTAACCCAAAACCTTTGGAGGAAGCAAAACCACACTCCTCATGATTTAGTCTGCTTCTGACACTGGATCTTTGCCCATAGCAAGGACTGAATAATTCAAAAACAATGAGGGGTCAGAGGAAGAGTTGTGAATCAGGAGGAAGTTGGGTATGAAACCCTGACACCAGAGGCATCTGCCCTTTGTACTCTATCATCAGAAAGTGAAGTTTATAAATTAAGAGGCAGGAAGGAAACATTTTTACTGTAGCTATAGAGACTAGTCATTTGTATTGGGATGGTGACTGGAAAATATTAGTGTAATGGGACTGAAAATAAGATCATTGCATTTAATTTAAAAAGAATTGTAACTAGCAAGGTACCATCATGATAGATCCATGATGTCAGATTTGGAACACAAGTCTTGGATAGGCTTGAGATTGGAAATTATAGTCCATATTTAGATTTTTTATTAATTTAACAATGTTCAACCATTTGCTTCCATTCATGAAAGTATACATGGCCAGACAAAACTTTCCATTGGTAATATAGTATGATGGAAGGAGTATTGATTCTGAAGTGAGGGGATCTGGGCTCAAATCCTTGGATAAATTACTTAGTCTCCCTGGGCCTTCATTTCCTCATCTATAAAATGAAGTGATTGTACTATTTGGTTTCTGAAGTATGATCTAATCTGGGTCTATGATACTATAAACTATGGAAGTGATTAGAGAACAGAAAATGGTGGTATTTTGTATTGATGAAACTGATTCATAGAATCATAGAGAAAAGAAGCAATATAACCTTTGAATCAAAGAGTTGAAAGGAACATTCTCAATTTATAGATCAAGAAACTGAGGCCCACAGAAGATAAATGGCATCTCCAAGATTACAAAGCCAGTTAGTGGTAGAGTCTGGATAAGAACTTGGATATCTTGTTTTCCCTTTTATCAGGCTTATTCCAGCATTTACTTCTGGCTTTTGTAGTCTAAGAGGAGCAGGCAACTGATCCTATCTGCCTGCAGCATAATGACCAACCCAACTGTGGTGTTCTAAACATGTTTAGTAACTAAGAAATAACTTAATAAACTCTTTGAGTTCATTGCATTATATATACTATGGCCTTCTTGAGAAATGGGAAAGGAGAAGAAAGCAAAATGCCTACTAGTTAGAGTTTTGAGGTAACCATAGTTGCACTGAGCATGTCTACTGTAATTGCCAATCCTCTCTGTTTGCTGAGACTGGGTTGATATTGTCATTAAGCCCTGCCAAGGGATCAGCTTGGGAAATAGCACTAATAGAGTCATTTTGCTTGGGCTTTGATTGAAGGGCAGTGGAGACAGGATTGTGAACTTTATTTCTATGTTAAGATTTTTTTTAAATTGTTCTTTCATACTCATTGTAGCTTTGTGGAAGGATTGTGAATATGTGATTTTATTTTATTTTATTTTAATTACTTTTTTGGGATGGGGGGGAAGTCCAGATTTGTGATTCCTTCAGTTTATGGAATCTCTGGTGTGGAAACTTCCTACACCTACACAGGTAGACATCTATAACACAAATAGTTGTAGAGAATTTAAAAGATAACCTAAATCACACATCTAAGAGGCAGGACTTGAACTCGGATCTTCTTTGGCACGAAGGCTGGCTTTCTGTCTATCTGTCAGGCTGCCTCTCAAGGTCCTGATGAAGAAGCCTTTTATCAGATTTGGACATTATCAAGATCCTTTTTTCCCTCTTCCTTTTCCCTGGTCCCACCCAACTTTTTTTTGGTTACCTCATTCTCTGTATAGCATTTCCAATTAGCCAGGTACAAGGGAACTAAGGAAAAGTCAGAGGAAGAGAGAGACACAGTACTTAACAAGTGGCAATTTGACCTTTTGGAATTTACAGCTCGAGACTCAAGGCTTAGTACAGAATATACTGTGGGAACTCAATAAGCAAATGCTTGTTGACTGACTGCAACTTGTTAGCAGATCTGGTGACAGATTGACTAGAAAAGGAAGTCACTGGCTCAGATCAGGTTTAGGAATTACCTGTTTATTTCATCAAACCCTGTTCTCTTTGTTCCATATTAATTCAAACAAAAGCACTGATTTCCAAACACAACTTCCATTTATTTTGCTTCCAAACTTGAGAACATTTGTGAAGAAAAGAAAGTGGCTATAATCCACAGGGCAAGTATTAGAAATATTTTTTTCAAGGCCATGTCTCTGGGAAAAAATCTTTGGCTCAGTCATTTAAGAAATAACAGTATTTGTGATATGTTTTATGTTAATGAGACTCTAAGGACTCTTTCCTCATAGATTTTGCCCTGCATTGACAACAATGCTGATAACTATCTTTATCGGTTACTAAAATCTCCACTGTCTGAAGGGGAAAGGAAATGTCTAAAAGAAATTGGACTTCTCTTGGGCTCCCTGTCTCAGACTTTCTTCTTTGCAAATGACAGAGATAAAAGCAAGAAATTTTGGCTGCTTCCCCAGTGCCAGCTGGGGCTTATGTCTCATTGTGTCTTGTTCTGTATTTGGCAGCTGCTTGTGATACAATAAATGCTACAAAGAAACAACAACTTGCTGATAACAATTTCATAATAATCCTTAAAATGTGGGTCTTCCTGTACCAAACATTCCCAAGTTTTTCAATTCCAACCCAGGCAGGCACTTTGCATGGTATATTGACTGCTAGGTAGGACCATAGCAAGCCCAATCAAATTAAGAACAATAACAACAACATTTAAACATGTATATATCAATATTGAAAACTTCCCCAAATATTTCTTTTTTTTCTATCAAGCAGAAAGCCTGAAAGAAACTTGCAAAGCACTCATGGCAAGCAACAGCTTGGGTTTTTTGTATTCTCCTTATTTGTGCTTAAATATGGCATAAGCTTGACTTTATTGTTGATAACTACATAATAAATAATAATTATTAAATAGTAATATTTTTTTAAAATATTAGATTATGGATTGCCTTTTGTTAATCATCTAAACCAAAAGGCAGCAATGACAATTAAATCTGAATTGAACTGAAACCTTGTGGCTATTCTTCCTTGATTCTATGTTCCAGTTGGAAAATTTGCCAAATCTTAATCTGGAATTATTTGCTGAAAAGGTTTTAGAATCAAAGGTTGTTAGAGTTACAATGAAGCTCAACATAGACTACTACAGTAAGAAGAATGCTGAATTTGGGGTGAAAAGACTTAACTTTCATCTCCTAGTTCTGCTATTTAACACCTATGTGACCTTAGTGACCATTGGCTCTCAGTTTACCATTTGTAAATGAGAGGGTTGGTCTAGATTATAAAATTCCTTCTATGTAGCTAAGTAGTATTGATAGATTGAGCACAGGACTTATGAGTCAAGAATAGCTGAGTTCAAATATTCATGTTGTTTAGACATTTTAGTCATATCCAAGTCTTTGTGACCCCATTTGGGATATTATTGGCAAAGATACAGAAGTACTTTGCAATTTCCTTCTCCAACTCATTTTATAGATGAGAAAAATGAAGCAAACAGGATTAAGTGACTTGCTCAGGGTCACATGCAAGTATCTGAGGGGACATTTCAACTCCTTTCTTTCTGACTCCAGGTAAAGTAATCAGTCTATATACTGTACCACCTAGCTACCCAAATCTAGCCTTTGACATGACTATGTGACCCTGCATTATTAACCTTTCTCTGAACTCCACTTTCCATAATTATAAAATGAGGATAATAATAGTATTTTGCCTTATAAGGTTGTTTTGAAGATTTAAGTAAGATAGGATATGTAATGCACTGCATAAATTCTCCATTGTCATTAACCCAACTCCATCATTTAAAGAGGAGGAAACAAATATGAAATTACTATCTCAAGTTGCATGAGTGGCAAGGAGCAGAGCTACCAGTTGAACATAGGACTCCAAGACTAGTGTTCTTTCCTCTTTACCAGGCTGTCATGTAGCAAATTTGATCAAAATCAGTGAATCCACTTAAAAACCAAGGTGGAAAAAAACAGCATATACAAGACAGATATAGGGCAGATTTATAGATATTATCTATTCTAAATTGTAATGTGGCAAAATTTAGAATCAACATACCTGATGTGAATTTTTCTGCTCTCCTTATTTGTGCTTGAATATAGTATTCAACACCATATGCTGACTCTGGAATTACTAGTGATATGATGTGAGCAAATCACTCAAGCTCTTTGAGTCTCAGTGTCTTTATCTGTAAAAATAGAATGATGACATTACATCGTATATACTGCTTTTCTCATAGGGTTGTTATGAAGAAAGAATTGTTAATTATTATTATTATTACTATTGTTGTTCCATATAGTGCAATGAAATGCCTCCATGGATTCAGTAATCCCAACTAGGCCTACTCACCGGACTACTGTTCAGAATGAACAGGAATATTTTTTTTGTTCACTCTCCTGGAGCAAAAGAGGTACATTTTGTATGTGACCAAAACTGATATAATTTTAAAATTATTCTTGAAGCTTGATGTGATGACAGTCTGAGCATCTCATACCATGGGACCAAGGTTATAGGTGTGACTGTGTTTTAACAAAAACAGTTGCTTACATTGTGTATCGCTTTTTGGTCCCCTCTTACTAGAATGTAAGCTCCTTGAGAGCAGAGACTATATTTGCTTTTGTATTTGTATCCTTAGTGTTTAGCACATTGCTCAGGACATAGTAAGTGCTTAATAAATACATTTCCATCTATCCGTTCATTCATTCTGCAAACAAATTGTATGCATTATTTCATTATATCCTCACGGAGCTATGAGGTAAGTAGTGCAAATATTGTTATCTCCATTTTACAAATGAGAAAACTGAGGCTGTGAAAGGTTATGATTTGCCCCACACCACAAACTTTATAATCCAAGACTTGAACTGAAGTTCTACAAAGATTTATGGCATAACATTCATATACCATAACTTATTCAGCCATTCTCCGACTGATGGGCATCCATTCAGTTTCCAGTTTCTTGCTACTGCAAAAAGGGCTACCACATATATTTTTGCACATGTGGGTCCCTTCCCCTTTTTTATGATCTCTTTGGGATACAGGTTCAGTAGAAACACTACTGGATCCAAGTTTGATCCAGTTTGCAGTTTGATAGCCCTTTGGGCATTGTTCCATATTGCTCTCCAGAATGGTTGTATCAGGAACTCACATTCTAATGAGGAAATAGAGGACATATGTCTGAAGCTGGATTTGAATGTGTGAAGAGGACTCTTCCTGACTTCAGACGTAGCACTCTATCCAATATACTACCTAATTGCCCATGTACAGGGGAAATGGAAGAGAATTTCAGAAAGAAAAGCACTGGTGGGACCTAGAAAGATCTGAAGAATGTGGGATTTGAACTGAATCTGGAGGACAAACAGAGATGTGGAGGTGAGAAGGCTATTTCCAAACTTGTCTCCTGTGCATTAATCTTCCTCCCAAATGGATTAACTGCTTGACTGAGTTTCTGGAATGTTTAGGCATTAAAAAGAGAGAGAAGACATGTGTGACACATGTGAATAACCAGTTGAGTGAGAATTTGGTGCCAGCAAATAAAAAGTCCCATGTGTACCTCTGAACCCATGCAAATGCAAACTTAACTTACCTGGCATCTTAGAGAAGTGAACCCGGCAAAAGGCTCTTCTTTCAGTGAGTGTGATGGAGAAACAGGAGACATTAACTACAGAATTACTTTCCCAGTAATCGTACTTACATGTGAATTTATGCACTTTATATTCTACTTGTGATATATCTGGGCCATCCATCAAACAAACAAACAACCCTTCCAAAAAAAAAAAGCAGAATCACTAGATTACAAGGTGGAAGAGACCTTAGAGATCAATTAATAATCTTGTCCTATCCTTCATTCCCCGCTCCCTCATTTTACAAGGAGGAAAGTTGGGCTTCAAGAAAGGAAGTGATTTGTCTCCTGTTTCAGGAATGTAGCAATGCCTTAAAGGCCACTGGGTCTAGGCCCCTTATTCAGTGAGGAACAAAGGCCAGAGACTTGTGATTTGTCTAGAGTCATATAGTTATTAAGTGTTTCAGTCAGAATTTGAACATAGGTCTTCCTGACTATAGAGTCAGTGCTCTATTTACTATATAAGAGGTCTCTCAGGTTCCATAGATAACATCAGGCATTTTTGTCAGGAGAGGTACCAGTGTTTGAGATGTGAAAAAAAATTAGAGATCCTTAGAAGTAGAGATGAGTAGACGGTATGCTCCAGGAATAAAGGACAGCCTGTGTGAAGGCATAGAGGAAGGCATAGAGGTAGAATAAATATTGTATATTAAGAAAATCAAGATGATCAAATAGACTGGACTGCAGAGTACGTGTTGTTCAGTCATTCAATTGTGTCTGACTCTTAATGATTCCATGGACCATATTGTTTTCTTGGCAAAATGCTGGAATGATTTGTCATTTCCTTCTCCTGTCGTGTTATTAGTCTTAAAAAGATGGCTAAATTCAGATCATGAAGGGATCTAAGTTTATTTATTTATTTATTTTTAATATAAAGCTTTTTATTTACAAAACATATGAGTGATTTTTCAACATTGACCTTTGCAAAAACTTTTTTTCCCAAGCTTTTCCCCTCCTTCCCCCCACCCCCACCCCTAGATGACAGGTAATCTAATACATGCTAAATAGGATAAATTATATGACAAATACAATACATGTATACATATCTATACAGTTATCTTACTGCACAAGAAACATCAGATCTAGAAAGAGAAGAAGAAAAAAAAACCTAAGAAGGAAAACAAAATGCATGGAAATATTCATAGAAAGCATTAAAATGCTGTGTTGTGGTTCACACTCAGTTCCCACAGGCCTCTCTCTGGATGTATATGACTATCTTCATCGCAGAACAGCTAGTTTGAATCACATCATTGTTGAAGAGAACCATGTCCATCAAAATTGATCATCGTATAGTCTTGTTGCTGTGTATAATGTTCTCCTGGTTCTGCTGATTTCACTCAGCATCAGTTCATGCAAGTCTCTCCAGTCCTCTCTGAAATCCTCCTGTTGGTCATTTCTTACAGAACAATAATATTCCATAACATTCATATACCATAATTTATTCAGCCATTCTCCAATTGATGGGCATCTTTTCAATTTCTAGTTTCTTGCCACTACAAAAAGGGCTGCCACAAACATTTTTGCACATGTGGGTCCCTTTCCCTCCTTTAAAATCTCTTTGGGATATAGGCCCAGTAGAAACACTTCTGGGTCAAAAGGTATGCACAGTTTGGTAACTTTTTGAGCATAGCTCCAAATTGCTCTCCAGAATGGTTGGATCCGTTCACAGTTCCACCAACAATGTATCAGTGTCCCAGTTTTCCCACATCCCCTCCAACAGTTATCATTATCATTTCCTGTCATCTTAGCCAATCTGACAGGTGTGTAGTGGTATCTCAGAGTTGTCTTAATTTGCATTTCTCTGATCAATAGTGACTTGGAGCACCTTTTCATGTGACCGGAAATAGTTTCAATTTCTTTGTCTGAAAATTGTCTGTTCATATCTTTTGACCATTTATCCATTGGAGAATGGCTTGAATTCTTATATATTTGAGTCAATTCTCTATATATTTTAGAAATGAGGCCTTTATCAGAACCTTTGGATGTAAAAATATTTTCCCAGTTTACTGCTACCCTTCTAATCTTGTCTGCATTCATTTTGTTTGTACAAAAACTTTTTAACTTGATATAGTCAAACTTATCTATTTTGTGATTAATGATGACCTCTAGTTCTTCTTTGGTCACAAATTCCTTCCCCCTCTACAGGTCTGAGAGGTAAACCATCCTACATTGTTCTAATTTGTTTATAATATCATTCTTTATGCCTAGATCATGAATCCATTTTGACCTTATCTTGGTATATGGTGTTAGGTGTGGGTCAATGCCTAATTTCTTCCAGACTAGTTTCCAATTATCCCAGTAGTTTTTGTCAAATAGTGAGTTTTTATCCCAAAAACTGGGGTCTTTGGTTTTATCAAACACTAGATTACTATTGTCATTGAGTATTTTGTCCTGTGAACCTAACCTATTCCACTGATCCACTACTCTATTTCTTATCCAGTACCAAATGGTTTTGGTGACCACTGCTTTATAATATAGTTTTAGATCTGGTGCAGCTAGGCCACCCTCATTTGCATTTTTTTTTCATTAATTCCCTTGAAATTCTTGACCTTTTGTTTTTCCAGATGAATTTTGTTGTTATTTTTTCTAGGTCAGTTAAATAATCTCTTGGGAGTTTGATTGATATAGCACTAAATAGATAGATTAGTTTAGGTAGTATTGCCATCTTTATTATATTCGCTCGACCTATCCAAGAGCACTTGATGTTTTTCCAATTGTTTAGATCTGACTTTATTTGTGTGGAGAGTGTTTTGTAGTTTTGCTCATATAGATCCTGACTTTCCCTTGGCAGATATATTCCCAAATATTTTATACTATCGATAGTTATTTTGAATGGAATTTCTCTTTGTATCTCTTGCTGTTGCATTTTGTTGGTGATGTATAAAAATGCTGATGATTTATGTGGATTTATTTTGTATCCTGCAACTTTGCTAAAGTTGTGGATTAATTCTAATAGTTTTTTAGTTGATTCTCTAGGGTTCTCTAAGTAGACCATCATATCATCTGCAAACAGTGATAATTTGGTTTCCTCATGACCTACTCTAATTCCTTTAATCTCTTTTTCTTGTCTTATTGCCAAGGCTAGCATTTCTAATACAATATTGAATAGTAATGGTGATAGTGGGCAACCTTGTTTCACCCCTGATCTTATTGGGAATGGTTCCAATAGGGATCTAAGTTTAAAAGCAAACCTTAAAGATCTAAATGAATTATAATAATATTATTATAAGAGTACAGCTACAATTAAGGTCAATAGATGATAATCTACCAATGAATACTAAAAAAGAGCAGCCAAATAGGAGGGAAATCTTATATGCTCCCTTGGTTTTTGAGGAGAAGAAAGGAAAGAGAGGATTCCATAGATTAAAATTCTCTTGGGGATATCAATCCAAAAGAGATAGGTAGCTCTCAAAAGTGAAATCTGAAAAATAGAAACAATTCCATTGAAGAAGCCAAGAGGAAATCTGTCTAAAGAGACTGATATAGATATACAGGAATTTACGAACAACTTAGATTTTTAAAATATGTAGAATATGGAAACAAAAGCAGGTTAGGGGAGATGAACACAAAAAAGTGACTTGGGCTTATAAGGATGAAAACAGCAGCAAAAAATCTTATAATTAGCAAAGATTAAGAATATATAATAAAGGCAGCAGAAAGGGCTTTTTAAGGAGCATTGGGAAACAAAGAACAAATAAAGGGCTTGACAAAAGCAGAAAATTTTCTTTTGTTTAAAATCTCCAAATGAAGGTTGGAGGGCTACGTGGTGGGTATTCCTCTATAGACATATAAAGGTCCTTTAGTCTCTTAGGTTTGTGAGGTTCCTTCCATCTCTGAAATTCTGATGGAATGACCTTCAAGGTTTCTTCCACTTCTAACTTTCTATCACTAGAATTCTATGGGTTTATTTTTTTTACTAAGCTCTTCTGTTTCATTTGGATTAGAGAGAATCTCGCCTATTTGTGTTAACTTGTTTCTCCTGAAAAAATGGTTAGGAAGCTACTTTTATTCCCAAACTCCTAGAACATCTTGAGAAACAATAATAAATGGAAAACTCCAACGGAAACATCGTTGGTTTATCTTTTTCTGTTTATCTTTTCTAAATCTCAGAGAGCATAGAGTTTCTTAAGTGGTATAAATGCGGTAGGAAGAAGCACCTGTCCCCAAAGTATTTTTCTCTACCAATCTCTTACTAATACCTGAGATTTTTAAGAGTTCTTCCTTTTGGTTAAAGAATAAGCCCTTATTAAAAATGCAAACATAGGGGCAGCTAGGTGGCGCAGTGGATAGAGCACCAGCCCTGAAGTCAGGAGGACCTGAGTTCAAATCTGGTCTCAGACACTTAACATTCCCTAGCTGTGTGACCCTGGGCAAGTCACTTAACCCCAATTGCCTCAGCAAAAAGAAAAAAAAATAAAATAAAAATGCAAACATTATTACTTATAAGTCTTTAGGGCAGGAAGGCAGTGGATACAATAGCTTTAGCCAGAGCATACCCTCTTTCCTTCTCTGAGATTTAGAGTCATCAACATATAGAAACAGAAGTAACCAAGCCTCTGGGCTGAAGTTTTTAAAATGATTCTAAACTATGACTATAGAGCTAAGAGTATTGACAGGAAAGAGAATGAGAAGCAAATAAAACATTCTTCTAGAAATGGTAACTCTAGAAAGATTTGCTGCCTGGTCAGTTTTCCCTAAATGTTTATGTTCCTCTGTGTTTTATGTGTCTTTAGGAAATTCTTATTTATTGGGATATATGGTAGATTGAGTTTTCAGGCATAGAATACATAGCAAAATGCTGGGTGACAGTTACCTGTGTTCCAAAGTCAGCAACAGCTTTATCCTTGGTAACAGCTTCTAAGACTTTCCTCTCCTGTATGGCTATTTCTGAGTCACAGAACTTGGAAACCAAAGAAGCTTTTTAGTAAAACTCTGAGTCGAAAAAAGGCTTAAAAGAACCCAGGAGGTGTTGATGGACTGATGAGATTTATCTCAGAGAAACTGAAAAGAGAGCTCAGTGTTAAAGGCCAATCTCAGGTTTGCCAAGTGAAATCCAGAGGGAGAGGGGTTGAAGCAATAGGACTCCGAAGGGAGACATTTTGACCCGAGGCTAAAAGGGATATACCTGAAAAATAATACTTTGGTCCAAAAAGGTCCAGGAAAAATACTTTGCTTCTCTAGAGGACTAAGGGAAAGAGAGAACTTAGCTCAAGCTTGTGGAAATAAGTTGAACTTAAAAGAGAAGGCAGAGATCTTAAAGGTCAGAGTCTGTGGACTGAAAAGGAAACCACCAAGGGAATAATTAAATGGAATTTAAAGCTTTTTTAAAACTATGCCAAACCATCAAGAATGTGGAGCTGGTTACCTGTGTTCTATCTCAGTTATATTCATTTCCTCATATCCATTTGCCTCATGGAAAAATATTAATGCTACATCTGAACCAACTAGAACTTTTCTGAAAATATGGCAAATGAGGTTAACTGTCCAGGCCCCTAATTTGGAGGATCAAGCAGACTCCACAGGAAGATACTTGGGTTTCAGGAAAACTGTGATCTGGAAAGAGATAGTACTAGTAAATGATGCTTTTAAAAATGATAAAACCTTAGATTTACATAATACTTTATAGTTTAAAAAACTCTTTGATTCAATCCTTACACTACCTTGGTAAGGTAGGGTAGAGAGAATTCTAGCATCCTTATTGTATAGGTAAGGGATTACCTATGGGTAATAGGGATTAATTAATTAATTAATTAACTTGCTAGTTAGTGGCAGTGCCAGGATTAGTTTCTCTTTTCACTATACCACACTTACTTTCCAAGGATCTGAGGTATAAACATACATACATACACATATATAGATGTGGACACATACAGATACTCAATTACTGATGCATATACACTCAGTTATAATCCATACGCCAAATAATTTCCCAGACATAAAGGCTTTTTGTTTTGACTTTTTACTCATAAGAAACCTGGATTTGGCCAATGAATGATAATCAGTGTGGTGGCAAACCTTTCTTTAAAGTTAAGAGATAGCCAACTTACAGAAATTATTATGCTAATAATGTTTCTTATGCTTGGAAAATTCACTTCTCTTCACCCACAGAACTTTTCTTAATCATCTCTTAAAGGTCAAGTTGCCACAGTGCTCCATGAAACTGTCCTTGAATCCACTGATCAATAACAACCCTTTACCTTGGATCTCACACAATCCTTTCCTCTGCACCTCTCTAAGGCATACATCATATAACATCATACATTATAGTTATCTGGATATGTTTTATCCTCTTATCTAGAAGCTGTTGAAGGGATAGAATTTTTTTTAAATTGTCTAATTCTCCAATCACCTGGCTCAGTCCTCTATTAACAATAAAATTGATAAATGTTGGTTGGATTTGGATTTAAGTAGTACTCATTGTTATGGGGCAGCCAATCACTGATAATCCTAGCAGTGGGTCCTCAGAGGTCTCTTAGATCTTTGATAAATGGGGGAGTCTGACAAGAGGCAGATGGTTGCCCCAGGGGTGTAGGAATGAAGCAGGGAGGAATCTGAGTAGGTGGATAGATCATAGTTCTGGGTTAGGGTGTGAAGTGACATATCTAGCAGTAAAGAGTTTAGGGAGCTAACCAGGTTAGAGGTAACTATCAGGATAGCAACATCTGGTTACGTTAGTTGTGATCTGGGGTAGTTCAGTTCAAGTACCAACTCCTTCAAAAATCCTTTCCTAATTACCTCAGCAATTAGTATCTACAAACACTTTGTATATACTTATTAATATGTTGCAGCTCTCCAATGGGATGTCAGCCTTTGAAGGCGATATCTGTCTTCCTTCTGTATTTTTATCCCCAGTGCTCAGCACAGAGATTCTTTAGTGGTCAGAGATTGATTGGACTTTAGTTATTAGGAAGTCTGCTAAAATCAAGGTAGAATCAGCCCTGAAAGGTCAAGAGTGTTACCAGGACAAGGACCAAGATGTGGGAGAGCTACTCAGGGACCCAATTATGGCCTGGGTACAAGGCTAGTAGAAATTAAAAATGCTTGACAAAAAGAAATAGTTGTGCAACATTGGGAGGCATCAGGATTATGACAATCCCAATGGCCAATTAACTAATTCTCAGGTTTATTTAAGAGGAATAGTGGAAAGACAGATGAATTTGGAGACAGAAGATCTAGGTTCACACCCTCCCTCTGATACTACTTTTGTGAACTTGGACAAGTTAACACAGTCCCTGACCTATTTGATGAGAGATTAGACTAGATGGCCTTCTAAATTTGTGCCCTTATATTCCTAAAATCCAATGAGACATAGTCCTGACATTGCCTCAAAGTTCTTGTGGTAGAAACTAGATTTGGTATGTGGTGATGGAAGGACTTCAGGTGATTTGATTGCTGTAGAGAGCCATAGCAGTGAGTGAGTGATGGAAAGAGCTCAGAAGTACAAAAGAAAGTCAGTTTAACATGTGTTAGGAGATTGGGAGCCCTGGAGGTTTGTTCCTTGGTCTGAAATGAGAGTAGAGAGTTTGTTAAGTTGATGCTGAGGGATTTTTTTGGGGGGAAATGTAGTCAAAAAGTACTCATTTATTTTAAATTTTCAAAGTATTTTATTTTTCCAAATACATGTAAAGATAGTTTTCAATTTCATTTTTGTGAGACTTTGTGTTTCAAAGTTTTCTTCCTTCCTTCTTTACCTTCCCCCTCTCCAAGACAATGAGCAATCTGATATAGTTTAAACATGTACAATTCTTTTAAACATATTTCTATATCTGTCATGTTGTGCAAGAAAAAAAACAGACCAAAAGGGGAAAATAACCATAAGAGAGAGAAAAACAAACAAAAAAGGTGAAAATACTATGCTTCAATCCATATCTAGTTTCCATAGTTCTCTCTCTGGATGCAGATGACATTTTCCATCCCAAGTCTATTGGAATTACCTTGAATCATCGGATTTCAGCAAGTATTTATTAAGTAATAAAAGGCAAAAACAAACAAAAAAAACCCAGTCCTTGTTCTCAAGTTTCTCCCAGTCTAATGAGGGAGGTAATATGCAAATTATGTACATGTATGACATAAGATAAAGAGAAAATAATCAACAGGAGGAAGGTACTATCTTTCATGAGGTTAGAGAAAGGCTTCTTGAAGAAGACTGGACTTTTGCTGAGCCTTTAAAAAGTCCAAGAGATGGAAATGATAAGGAAGAGAATTCCAGACAAGGAATAGCAAAGAAGATTTCAGAATCCATGGAGGGGAATAAGGTACAGGAAGATTGCAAAGGTAGGAAGGGATAAAATTATGAAGGGCATTGGATGCTAAACAGAAGATTTTATATCTGATAGTATAGGTAATAGGAAGCTACTGGTTTTTATTGCATAGGAGATGACATAAAGCTAACACTTTAGAAAGCCCATTTTGACAGCAAAATGAAGGACAGACTAGAGGAGAAGAAGACTTGTGTCAGAGAGAACAATCAATCTGCTATTGAAATAGTCCAGGAATTAGGTGATAAGTGCCTGTATTAGGGTGATGGCAGTGCTAGAGAGGAGCAGAGCTATAAGAGAGATATAATGAAGGTAGAAATGACAGAACTTGTCAATTAATTTTGTATGGGGTGAGGGTAAAAAGAAGTGAGAAGTTGATGATTGCAAGCCTCGATTGCAAGCTGGATAACTAGAAGAAAATAATAGGAAACTTAGGAAGAGGGAAGGGTTTTAGGTGAGGGGAAGAAAATGAGTTCAGTTTTGGATAGGTTGAGTTTAATATATCTATAGGAGCAGTTCAAGATGTCCAGTCAATAGTTGGAAATGAGAGACTAGAAGTTATGAATAAATAGATTTGAGAATCATTAGCATAGGGATGATAAATGAATTCACAATATGTATGGGAGCTGATGAGATCACCAAGTGAAATAGTATAGAGGGCATGACTTGGACAAAGGTCTAGGAAAGGAGACTAAGGTAAGAGGAAAATTAGAGTAGAGTAAGTTACATGGATGCCCAGGGAGACGAGAGTGTTCAGGAAAAGAGGGTTCTTAATAGTGTCATAAGCTCCAGAGAGGTCAAGATGCAAGAAGAATGAAAAAAGTTCGTTAAATTTGATAACTCAGAACTTATAACTTTGGGGGCAAGCAGTTTCAGTTGAATGATGAGGTCAGAAGCCAGAGTAGAGAATTTAAAAGAAGGAGAAGAAAGAAAATGGAGGCATCTATTACAGACAACCTCAAGAAGTTTTAGCAAGGAAAGAGAGGAGAGTATGTAGAATGATAACTGGGGGATGGTTATATTAAATAAGAGTATGAGGGAAGTATGGGTTATTTATTGATAGAAGAGAAGGAGCTAATGAGTAGAAAGGGAGAGATTATAAATTAGTGAGAAATTATGAATGATTTTGCTGTAGAAGACGGAATGGAATGGAACAACTCATTCAGGTAAAGGGGTTTGCCTTAGTAAGGAGAAGGGCCACTTCTTCCTAGGAAATAGGGGTGGAGGAAATAGTAACAAAAGGCAACTGAGTGATATGAAACGAGGCAGGGAGAAAAGGGAATTTTTGACAAATGGAGTGGTTTTTTTTGTTGTTATTGTAAAATATGAAGCAAACTTCTCAGCTGAAAGTGTAGGAAAGAGTGGAATTGTGTGAGATTGGAGGAATGAATAAAAAGTCTGAAAGAGCCCCTGAGTTGGTGGGATAGTGAATTGATTAGGGATTTGGTATGAATATAATTGCATTCCATAGGTGGCTATGATATATTCTGAGCCTTATTGTCCATTATCAGGCAGTTTTGCTAGAATTAGTAGTCTGTGGTAAAGAAGCCCAGTTATAGCCTATATCTGAATAACAAATTTCTTACCTCCCTGTTATCTCTGTAAGGAAGAAAAAGGGACTGAGCAAAGGGAGAAAGAATTTTGGGTAGTGACGAAAATCAGAATGAATGTCCTTGGGAAGGTCCTGATGCTGGTAGGCAAGGTAAGAATCTATGGGCAGTAATTGAGGAAACAACCATCAGCAAGAACAATGTTATGGGGAGCTGCCTAAACAATGGAGCCTGCTGTGGCTTCTGTAGTGAGGCTGGATGGATTCCAGAACTAGGTGTGGGCTAAGACTAGGTGGGGTTGAGTGGTCCCACCTGCAGGAATGTAATGGCAGGGAGCCAGGCTGCTCATGATTAGAGCAGATGGCAGTGGACTGAAAATATGGAGATTGTTAGAAACATGAGAGAGAGAGAGAGAGAGACAGAGACAGACACAGAGAGAGAGACAGAGAGTGGAGAGGAGGAAAGGAGGAAGGGAGAGAGAGAGAGAATGTATGATGAGCTTTTATAGAAAAAAAGTCTTTTTGTACCCCCAAAATATAGTCTCATCAAATGATATTAAGAAAATCAGGTAGGTTACGAAAAAAGAAAATACTTCTGCTCTCTAAAAAAGAAAGCCTATATGAAAAAGAGAATGCACTCCATCTTCATTGATAATTTGCTAATAAGAATGGTAACAGATTTTGTTTTACAAAGAATAGGGTTGCAGATATCAAATTGTAACACCTTAGAATCAAAGCCCAATTATTCAAAATACAAGTAGATGGACATCAAGGTATCAGTAGCACAAGGAGGCTTATTGTTTTGCTCAATAAAAGGAAAGAACTTAGATGGTTACAATCAGGGCTGCTCTGAGACCATCAGTGGCTCCTTAAGGCATCTGTCATTATTATTCGGTTGTGTCCCACTCTTCATGAAACTCTGGACCATACTGTCCATAAAGCTTTCTTGACAGAGATACTAGAATGGCTTACCATTTTCCTTTTCAACTCATTTTACAGATGAGTTAATAGGGAAACAGAGTAAAGTGGCTTGCCAAGGGTCTTCTTATAGCTAGTAAATGTCTGGAATCAGATTTGAACTTGTCTTCCTAATTCCAGGCCTGGTGTTCTATTCACTGCTAATTCAAATAATGCAACCACTTCATCAGATTATTTATTTTCACTAATGGGAACATTAGATGTATAAGGTTATGATCACATTCTTTAAAAAATTTCTTTGTGAACCTCCAATGAGATGGCAAAGTCTTGGGATGTCATGTATTGTATTCCATTCCTAGGACCATAGATTTAGAACTGGAAGAAAACTCATAGGCTATTGAGTCCAAGCCCCCTGTTTTACAGATGAGGAACCTAAGACCCAGAGAGGTATAGTGACTTGTCCAATGTCACACAGATAGTGACAGAAGCAGAATGTGAACATAGATATTCGGACTCAAAAGTGTGCTTGTCTCCACTTGACCTGTAATTCCCATTCTCTTGATTCCATCCATTATGTTGCACACAAGTCAGGGCTTAGAGGAGGCAGAAATATCTAATTTCCTTAAAGACAGGACCTATTTAGTTTGTGCCTCTGTAAAACCAGCGCCTCACAGGGAAGATGATTGATAAATGCTTGCTGAATAAGAGCATTAATTTAGAGTTAGGGGAAATGAGACCAGTTAGTTAATTCTCATACTTTTTCATTTTTTCATTCAGTTTGCTTCCATGAAGTCTTCACTGATACCTCCAGAAGGAAGGGCTTTCTTCCTCCTCTAAGAGAGGATTCTTATAGAACTTTGTATCCCACATATGGCATTCCCTATGTATGTTAGAATTAATTAATCTGTATCATACTCTCTCTGATGAGACTATTAATTTCTTTGGGGCAATGCTTCTGTGTCTTATTTATTCGGTTTCCCTCACAATGCCTAATGCAATATCCTTCATTCATGAAGCAAGCACTTAAAGAATTCATTACCTGGGGGCAGCTATTGGCATAGTGGACAGAGCACCAGCCCTGAAGTCAGGAGGATTTGAGTTCAAATCTGGCCTCAGACACTTAACATTCCCTAGCTGTGTGACCCTGAGCAAGTCACATAACCCCAATTGCCTCTGCATAAAACAAAACAAAACAAAACAAACTATTACCCCTCTAGTATGTGACACGCAGAAGGCATACAAAGCATATTCCCTGATGAATGAAAATTCAAACATGAAAAGTGGAAAATGTAACAGTGGGGAAAGGTTACTCAGTAGTTCATAAGACAAGACAAATTTTCTCCTAAGGCAATGTAAAAGTCAGAAATTTCATAACTAGTATGATTAGTTATGGGGGAGAAAGATACTGGCTTTTTATTTGATTGTTATTGTTTTTATTTGAAAAAAATCCAGTTTGAATTATCAACCTGTAAGAGAGAAACTATATGCTACCTTGCAGGAAAGTATGTGAGGAGTCCTTTGTCCCTCTCCCCACCCCCATCTGGAATAGAGCCCAGTAGGGGTAACACACTAAACTGAGTCAGTTTACAGTATTGACTTTATTCATTCTAGGATTCCAAATTGTTACCACAAGAGCTCATGAGCAGTTCTAAAAATATAAATAATTCAGCAAGTTTCTCTCTCAGAGGATTAAGGCTACTTTTCTTAGCTGATAAATGCCAACTAGCCACACAGTGAAAGTAAATTATACCAGTGATAGAAATCTTCTAGGGAGAAATTCAAAGTGGGGCAAATAAATAAAGGAAATGGAATTTCCTGCTCACATTCCTTGCCAGAGATATAATTAGGACTGGACAACTGGGAATTTCCCCAGGACACTAGATTTTGGGGCAACTAATATTTGTTTTATTTTATTTTTTATAATAACTTTTTATTTTTTCAAAATACATGCAAAGATAGTTTTCAACATTCACCCTTGCAAAACCATCTGTTCCACAGTTTTTTTCCTCTCTCCTTCCCTCCACCCTCTCCTAGGCAGCAAGTAATCCAATGTAAGTTAAACATGCACAATTCTTCTAAACATTTCCACATTTATCATGATGCACAAGAAAAATCAGATCAAAAAGGAAAAAAATGAAAGAAAAAAAATCAAGCAAGCAAACAAGAACAATAACAACAAAGGAAAAGACTATATTGTGATCCACTTAATCTCCTTAGTCCTCTTTCTGGTTGCAGATGGCTCTCACCATCACAAGTCTATTGGAATTGGCCTGAATCACCTCATTGCTGAAAAAAGTCAAGTCATCACAACTGATCATCACATAATCTTGTTGCTGTGTATAGTGTTTTTTTGGTTCTATTCACTTCACTTAGTATCAATTCATGTAAGTCTCTCCAGGCCTTTCTAAGATCAGTCTGTTCATCATTTTTTATACAACAATATTATTTCATAATATTCATATACCATAACTATTCAGTTATTCCCCAATTGATGGGCATCCATTCAGTTTTCAGTTCCTTGCCACTACAAAAAGGGCTGCCACAAATATTTTTGCACATGTGGGTCTTTTTCCCTTTTTTATGATCACTTTGGGATACAGACCTTGGAGAGAAACTGTTGGATGAAAAGGTATTCACAGTTTGATAGCTTTTTGGCAATGCCGGTAACATTTTTAATGTCTTTCAGCAGCTAAAAATAATAGAGCTGTTTAATGGTTAGTGAGAATAATTAGTTGAAATAGAAGGGCACAAGGTGATAGGTTATAGAGGGCTCTTTCTCCACTCTATCTTATCTTATTCTCTCACTCCATGAAGCAGCCTTCCCAATGCAAGCATCCTAGGATGTCTGTTTTCCTTCCATAGGATGTCAACTTTCCCTCCCCTTTCCAACTGAGGAAGTATTTTTGTTCTGTTTTCTCTGGATGCAAAAATTCTTCATCATGACTCTGCCCCTTGCCCCTACTTTTGACCAAGTCCTATACCTACCAGAAACATTCCTGACACTTTGGGTGACATGTGGAGAAGGAGAAGGAGGGAAATAGAAGAGAGCATTAAATTATGCTAGGGAATTAAGTTAAAAAATAGAGGTGGAGAGAAATGGAAGAGAAAAAGATAAGAAAAAGAAGGAAGATCTAAATGGAGCCAACTAAATCATTCATTCATTAATTCAGCCCTAATTTCTAAGTATAAAAAAAGTCTAGACCTTTTCTACATTTTAAATAAGTTTCAAAAGGTTCTTTTCTCAGGAACATTACCAATTAACAAGTAAGCATTTGTAGAAGTTATTGAAGCTAGGCAGCCCAGTGGAGAGAGCACTAGGTCTGGAGTCAGAAAGACATCTTTGTGAGTTAAAATCTGGCTCACATACTTAGTTGTGTGATCCTGGGCAAGTAACTTAATCCTATTTGCCTCAGTTTCTCAAAGATAAAATGAACTGGAGAAGGATGTCACAAAATAATCCAATATCTTTGCCAAGAAAATCACCAAATGGGATTACAAAGAATTAGGGGTGACTGAAACTACTGAACAACGCTGAAGCTTCTAGAAATGACAGTCACACTTGTGTGGAGGGTGGATTGTAGGGAGTGGGGAGATTTGAGGTAGAGTTTTGGGATGTTTTCGTATGACAGGAAGTAAGAGGATCTGAGTTAAGAAAGTAGCCCTGTATGTTGAGAGAATGAAATGAAGGTCTTAGATTGTTGAAGTAGAGCTTCTGAGACTTGACAACTGATTGGATAGATAATAAGGAATGAGGGAAAGGAAGGTTTTAAAAATGACTCTGAAGTTATGAGTCTGATTGACTGGAAGGATGATGATGTCTTCCACAGAAATAAGAAAGTTATGTCTTTGAGAAGCAAGTGTTTTGGGAAAAGATAATGAGTTCTGTTTTGCATATTTTGAGTTTGAGGTGCCTATGAGACACTCAGTGAGGGAAATCCAATAGGTGTTTCAGGATATCAGACCAAAATTGAGCAGAGAAACTAAGACTTAATGTATAGATCTTAGAGTCTTCTGCATAGAGATGAAAATTGAAGCATAAGAACAGATGAGATTTTGAAAAGAACCCACTTGTAGCCCTGGGGGATACCCAAAGTTTTGGGGTATGACAATGATCCAACAAAGAGACTGATAGGGAGTAGCCAGATAGAAAAATAAAAGGTAGTATCAACAACAACAACAAAAAACTTGGAAAGGAGATAATATCTAAGAGGAGAAGTGATTAACAGTGTCAAAGTCCACAAGGATAAAGACTGAAAGAAGCTAGGGCTTGGGAATGAAGAAATCATTAGTAGCAATTCCTATTGGACCTCCTCTCACTAGAATTCTATCCTGTGCATTCACCTTCTTAACAGAACACTTAAAAACTTGTTTCCAACTTTGTCTCTGATAAGATGCTCTTTTGAGATGATTCCCAAGTATGACTGGTCCTGGCTTTACGTCTGGTTAATCTGAACAATTTGGGTGCAGAATGGTGAGAAAATTGGATTTGAGCCTTGATTTTACAACATATAATATAAAGAATCCTAGAGCCATAGACTGTAAGAACTGGAAGGAAATTAAAAATCTTTTTGGTCCAATTCCCTCATTTTACAAAAGAATTAACTGAGTTGTAGAGAAGGGAAATGGCTCACCCAAAGTTGTAATACAGCAAATGGCAGATCTGGGATTCACCCATTTCTCAGGCCAGACAAGTCAAGTCAATAAATATTTAATAAGTGCCTCCTATATGTCAGGAACAATGCTAAGCCTTGTGGATAAAAAAAAAAGGCAAAACCAGTTCCTGCTTTTCCTGGGGAGAAGATAACATATAAGCAATTATGTAAAAACAAGATATAGATAGGGTTAAAATGGAGATAATCAATAGAGGGAAGGCATTAACATTAAGGGGGGGCTGGAAAATTTTTTTCTATTTTGGACACATTGAATTTAAGATATCTATAGGTCATCTAATTTGAGATTCCGGTTGTAGATGAGATGCTGAAAGTCAGTAGAAAAGTCAGGACTGGATAAGTGGGTAGGAGGATCATTTGCATAGAAATGATAGTTGAATCCCTGGGATCTGATGAAATCATCCATAGAACAGGAGAAGAAAGAAGGGTCCAGGATAGAGCAGATCCAGAAAGATGGGCTAAGTTTGACTATGAAAGAGTAAAATCCTTATTTTTTGAATTTCAATTGTGAAATGTGAAAACTGAATGAATGAATGACCTCTTTACTAAATACTCCAGAACTCTTCTGATTAATGGGAAGATAAGCTCTGCTCCTAAGGAGTTTATATTAAGGAGTTTCCATTCCAAGAAGACAATCCAGAGGAGTGGTGTCCAGGGCAAGGAGAAATTCTGGTGAATTGATGTATAGAGCAGTCAGCTCAAACCTCCTTCTGGAAGCTACTATTTATTTGATTACTTCACCCAGAGTTAATATTAGCAAGGTCTGGCTCCCAGAGCCAGCTAGTAGATATAGTGGATTAAATAGGCTAAATTCCACTCAGTCACCAAGAGGGTTAGGTTCTTACAAGGGAGTTCCAGATTTGAATGAATTCCCAGCAAGAAAGGTAATAGATTGTCACGATCTAGGTTTTTGGAAAGCCAGCATCAGGTCACATTTGGAAAGTGCACATGGGAAGAAGAGGGGAAGCAGTAGTCAGCAGATGCCAGGATGGCTTGTGTGGATGACTGGATGATACATGAAATATGGTGGAAAATAAATACCTTTCCTGTAGCTAGATGGCACAGTGGATAGGAATAGTAGACTTGAAGCCTGGAAGACCTGTTTGTGTTTAAATGTAGCTTTAGCACTTATTGTCCTGGCAAGTCATCAAATTTCTGTCTGGGTTTCCTCATCTGTAAAGCAGGGATAAGAATAGCTCCTATCTCCTATTATGAGGATAAAGTGAAACAATATTTGTAAAGCAAACCTGAAATTATTAAATAAACACCAATTATTATTTTCAGAAATTTTCTCTTCTTTGGTTGTAGGTTTCCACATTCCCACCTCCCTAGATCTTGTACATCTTCAACCCAAAGATAATTGGGTGAACAGGAAGAGCTCCACTTGGGTTCTGGACATTGCCCAGTGGTTACACAAAATTTTATGGATGTTCATGAGAGGCTGCATGTACATAAAAATGTATCTTATGCAACCATTGCCAGTTATGGTCTTAAATGCCAAGTACCTAAAGAGGTAGGAGGGCTGATATAAAGGACATTGACTGAATCATCAGAGGATTTGAATTCAAATCCTGATCCCAATAGTTCTACCTTTGTGATTTTGGATAAGTTGTTCAATTTCTGCAGGTGTAGGTTTCCAGCTCTGTGAAATGAGGGATCTATAAGATCCCTTCCAGTTCTAAATCTATGATCCTCTAAGATCCTTTATGGAGCAACTATAAGCAATAAAAATAAGCATGGCTATTCTGAAAAGGCTTCTCTAGGTACAGAAGGGGTGATATGGAAATATGACGGGCCAGTCAGGTTCCATTGCGAAGAAGGTGGCTTTGCTTTTGCTTTCTGAAACCTCAAAGGAGTTGAAAGGTCTGTGGCTATCTTTGGAATGTTCTGGTGGGAGGAGGGAGTGAGCAGGGTGGGGAGATCAGACTCCCCAGGAGAAAGTCACAAAGAGCCATTCTTCTCCCAGAGAAGGCTTTGCCAGGCAGGCTGCTGACTCAGCAGCATGTGTGGGCAGGTGTGCTCCCTGCTAGAAGGCAAAGCAATGCTTTCTACCTCCTATTCTCCAACCTGTAGCAAGTGAGAGACTCTTTAAAAATCTGGCATGAGGAGAAGAAATCTTTATGGGTGCCAGAGCACTTTGAGTAATGCCTTATAGATTCTTTTCTCCCAAGAGTCACTACTCAAATTATCTGATTTTTTAAATGTTTTTTAAACCTACTGAGTCTTAGTTCTCATTCTATGTCTTAGCTCCCCACCTTTAATTACACTACTTGCTCAATCTGAGAACCAATTTGGGCACATGATTTAACCTTTTTCTTCTTCTTTTTTTAATTAAAGCTTTTTATTTGCAAAACATATGCATGGGCAATTTTTCAACATTGATCCTTGCAAAACCTTATGTTTCAAATTTTTCTCTCCTTCCCCCCACCTCCTCCCCTAGATGGCAGGTAGTCCAATACATGTTAATTATGTTAAAATATATGGCAAATCGAATATATGTATACATATTTATACAGTTATCTTGCTGTACAAGAAAAATCAGATCTACAAGAAAAAAAAAACCTGAGAAGGGAAACAAAATGCAAGCAAACATCAACAGAAAGTGTGAAAATGCTATGTTGTGGTCCACACTCAGATCCCCCAGGCCTCTCCCAGGGTATATATGGATTTCTTCATCACTGAACAATTGGAACTAGTGTGAAAAATCTCATGGTTGAAGAGAGCCATGTCCATCAGAATTGATCATCATATAGTATTGTTGTTGCCGCGCGTAATGATCTCCTGGTTCTGCTCATTTCACTTCACATCAGTTCATGCAAGTCTCTCCAGGCCTCTCTGAAATCGTCCTGCTGGTCATTTCTTACAGAACAATAATATTCCATAACATTCATATACCATAATTTATTCAGCCATTCTCCAATTGATGGGCATCCTTTCAGTTTCCAGTTTCTAGCCACTACAAAAAGAGCTGCCACAAACATTTTTGCACATGTGGGTCCCTTTCCCTCCTCTAAGATCTCTTTGGGATATGAGTCCAATAGAAACACTGCTGGGTCAAAGGGTATAAACAGTTTGGTTACTTTTTGAGCATAGTTCTAAATTGCTCTCCAGAATGGTTGGATCTGTTCATAGTCCACCAACAATGTATCAGTGTCCCAGTTTTCCCACATCCCCTCCAACATTTGTCATTATCTTCTCCTGTCATCTTAGCCAATCTAACAGGTGTGTAGTGGTATCTCAAAGTTGTCTTAATTTGCATTTCTCTGATCAATAGTATTTGGAGCACCTTTCCATATGACTAGAAATAGTTTTAATTTCATCATCTGAAAATTGTCTATTCATATCCTTTGTTTGGAGAATGACTTGAATTCTTCTAAATTTGAGTCAATTTTCTATATATTTTAGAAATGAGGCCTTTATCAGAACCCTTAAATGTAAAGATGATTTCCCAATTTATTGCTTTTCTCTTAATCTTGTCTGTATTAGTTTTGTTTTTACAAAAACTTTTTAACTTAATATAATCAAAAGTATCTATCTGGTGTTCAATTAAGAGTTCCAGTTCTTCTTTGGACACAAATTCCTTCCTTCTCCACAGGTCTGAGAGGTAAACTATCCTACATTCCTCTAATTTGCTTACAAAATCACTCTTTATATCTAGATCTTGAACCCATTTAGATCTTATCTTGGTATGTGTTGTTAAGTGTGGGTCAAGCCCTAATTTCTTCCATACTAGTTTCCAATTTTCCCAGAAGTTTTTGTCAAATAGTGAGTTCTTATTCCAAAAGCTGGGGTCTTTGTAACCCTTCTCTTCTTTTCCCTTCTCCACTATGGACAGAGTGTATAGCTGTGTCTACACTAGCCACATCCTAAGCACTGGATGTCAAAATTTCTCATTTTATATATGATGAAATTGAGACCCTAATAACTTAAATTGAGACCCTATTAACTTAAAGTGATTGCTCAAGATGGTAAGCAGCCAAGCTGAGATTTGAACACAGGACGTCTAATTCTAAATTCAGTACTTTTCCCCACCATATTACCTGCCTTGAATCTTCCTGATGCCTTTACTAAGATGCATTGTTTAGGCTGCTGGATGAATAGTAGTTGTTGCTCAGTCATATCTTATTCGTTCTGACCTTGTGGATCATAGCAAGCCAATACTGCATGTGGAGGGTTTTGTTTTTGTTTGTTTTGCTTTAGACAAAGATGCCTGAGTGGGTTTCTCATTTCCTTCTCCAATGAATTAAGGCAAACAGGTTTAGATGACTTGCCCAGGCTCCCATTGCTAATAAGTATCTTAACTCAGGTCTTCCTGACTCCAAGCCCAGCATTCTATCCACTGAGCCATCTAGCTGCCTCATCTTCATTCGGGTAGCTCTGAAGCTGCCTTTAGTAGAAGCACCCACTGTACCTGAAGGAAAAGGCTTCTCTTTTCTTGCTATACTCCCACACCTTTAAAGCTTACCTCCAAACAGCTGACTCATGAATCTTTATCTCTGTCCCACCCAGAGCACCAGCTCTGCCTGTTCCACTTAGATATCCTGCTGACTGAATTTGTGGTCTTTCCCCTTAATGCCTTGCTTTCTGTTTAGGGTTTTGCTATCTTCCAAGCCACCCTGACAATCTCAATGTCATCTCTGTGTCTTCCCTTTCTTGGTTCTTCCATATCCCTACATCCTGATGATTCTAGCTCCCCAGAATTTTCTACAGCTGTCCTCTTCTCTGTGTACCATCCTAGCAACCTGTTATCCCTTATCCCCTAGATTATCATCCTACATTGCTCTATATACCTCCCATCTCTCTTTTTGTGCACCCAACTTTCTTCAGTACTACCTGAATACATAACAATATATGAATACATAACAATACATAACAATATCACTCATTAAATTAAACAATCATCAGTGACTCCCTCGAATGTATCAAAATCTTATACTAATGTATAAATCATTAATCCTAGCATTTAAGGTCCTCTATAATTTGGCCCTAAATTTTTCTTTCCCGTTTTTTCTTATATTATTTCCTTTCATGTGCTCTCCATTTTAACCACAGTGGAATAATGGCCTTCTGCTTCATTCCTCTTCCCTTTCCAAATCCTCTGCTTTTGTCCATATCATCTTTTATGTCTAGAATGGACTTCTCTGAATTGAATACTATTTTAATTTCTTTCTTTTTGAGAGTATTGTTGTCTTTTGATCCTATTTCCTCTCTGTCTCTGTCTGTCTCTCTGTCTCTCTGTGTGTGTGTCTCTTTCTTGTCTCCTCTCTGTCTCCTTTGTCTCCCTGTCTCTTCACTTTTCTCTCTCTTGATGTCTCTTTCTCTCCCCCACCATCTCTGTCTCAGTCCATCTGTTTGTGTGTGAGTCTCTCCCTATCTCTCTCTGCCTCTCTGTCCCTCTCCCTCAACTCCCTCCCTTTGTCTCTTTCTCTGTGTTACTCTGTCTCTGTCTGTGTCTCCCTGTCCCTCTCCTTTTCTCCTTTCTGTCTCTGTATGTTTCCCTTCCTGTCTGTCTCTCTGTGTCTGTCTATCTCTGTCTCTTTCTCTCTCTTTTTCTCTTTCTATGTCTCTGTGTTTGTTTCTCTATCTCTCTATCCTACTGTCTGTCTGTCTCTTTCTCTCTCTTTTTCTCCGGCTCCTTCCTTCTTCCCTCTCCCCTTTCTCCTCACTTTCCTCATTGTGCATTGATTACCATCATCATATTTTCTTTTGTAGTATAGTTGATCATGTACCCATCTTTCCTCTCCCATTAGATCATAAGATTCTTGAAAACATATTTTTGGAACATCATGTCTATAGTCTCTTAATAAATGTTTGTTAATTCATTGATTGCATTGTTCTTTGCAGAGTCCATAACTTTTTTTTTTAAGTTGTTCAGCAAAGTTGAAAGAATACTAGACTTGAATTCAGGAGGTCTGAGTTCAAGTCCAACTTTTGTCCCTACTGTGTGATCTTGGACTTCATGTCTTTGGGTCTCAGATTTCTCATCTGAGTTAATGACCATCAAAGTCCCTCCATCTCTAGAGTCCTTATCCGGTGAATTCATCCTCTCTGTGACTGCTCTTGTTTTAATCCTTCTCCCGACTGATCGCTACCAGAAAACCACTAGATGGTGCTGACCGCAAGGTTAGCAGTGGGCTGCGCTGAGATGCAGTCTCCAAATCGAGGTCAAATCATCTCTCTTTTCAGCAGCGACGTAAGCCGTTTGCATCAGAGCATCATCAGCCTGTCCTAAGCCGTCTGCATCAGAGCATCATCAGCCTGTCCTAAGTCGTCTGCATCAGAGCATCATCAGCCTGTCCTAAGCCGTTTGCATCAGAGCATCATCAGCCTGTCCTAAACCGTTTGCACCAGAGCATCATCAGCCTGTCCCGCTGGTGCTTTGGGAGACAGTGACGGCTCATAGAGGGGGTCCGTGTGTACATAGGTATACCGTGGTATTTGTGCATGTGGGTATAACGTATGTTTGTGTATATGTTCACCCACATACCCAGAATCCTCCAACTGAGAAACGCCCCCACACACACCTGCCCCTCCTCTCCTCCCAGAGGCTATTTTGCAGATGGCTGCCCTGAGGGACATTTCAACTGGAAGCAGCCAGGTTATGATGCTCTTTGCCTCAGCCGTACTAAAATTTATTTTAGTCAATTAAATTTATTTACTGAAACCTTGCTTTGTACAAGACACAACCATAGGCCACTGTGGGAAACAAGAGAAAATAATAACTTCCATTTGCCTTTAAATATGAAAGGGGTTGCAATGATAAGAATTGGCCATTACACAGTATTTTAGTTTGCAGAGGTTTTCTGTAGATGGTTTCTTTTGAATCTCAATATGATCCTTTAAGAGCATAGATAATATAGTTATAAAATATAACTATTTTATAGATTTGCTCACTGAGGCCATGGTCAGCTAGGAGTCATCAGAAAAAGGACCTGAATCCTGACTCTGAGGTTAATACCTCACAATAGTAGCTACCATTTCTCTAACAATTTCTAGTTTACCAGATGCTTTACACATATTATCTCATTTAATCTTCACAACAACCCTATAAGATGGGTGCTACTATCTCCATGAGGAAACTGAGGCTGATAGATTATGTGCCCAGAATCATATAGTTAGTAAATGTCTGAAGATGTCAGATTCGGTGTAAAAAATATCACATTTAAATCCAGGTCTTCCTGATGTCTATTTTTTCCTCAGTAAGAGAGAGGCTGTCTACACTACCTTCCTTGTGAAGGTTGTTTTGAAAAAAATACTTTGCAAAGGATGATAGAAATGTGATCTATGATAGTCCCCCTGATGATTAAATTGAGGATTGGAAAGATTAAATGACTGCCCAAGTTTAAATAGGTCTTCTGACTCCAAGCTCATTGTTTTTTTTTTCAACAACAACAAATTCTGACCTTAATAATCACAATTCCAGAAGACTGATTTACATTTTAGTATGAGCATTTATGTTTTGCAAATCTGCAAGCACTGCAAATCAGGATTTAAATATTGTTTTGTTGATTGTCCATGCCAGGGCTTCTCAAGACCACTCTTTGCTTGAGAAGTTTTTATGTGACCCTAGGTACATGGGTATATAAAATAGGTATACAAATCAAACTTTTCTTGATAATAAGTCATAATTTTGTGGACCCCCATATTCAGTTATGGGACCCCTATATGGGATAGTGACTCACAGATTAAGAAACTGAGATCTAGACATAAAGAATAGAGACAATGTTGATCATTCAGATTAAACTTCCAAGTTCATTTTTGTACATTTTGAAAAGAGATATTAAATATTTGCCAACATGCTCCTGGTGGAATTTGTCAGGTCTCATTATTTGATGTGATTGATTTATTATTTCATTCAACAAATATTTGTTAATGCTAGACACTATGCTAGTCATAGAAAGACAAAAACAAGGTAGTTCCTGCCCTCAAGGAGTTTATATTTTATTGTTATAAGCACCCAGTCATGACCTCATGACTTTAATATCATACTAGCTAACACTTTAGAATTTCTTGGGGCTCAAACTTCTACCATTCCCAGTCTGGCTTATGCTCAACAATATGATTTCTTTGATACTGATGAAAGAGCTTAGCACAGTGCCTAGCTCTATGGACAGAGTCATTTTCCTAGTCCTTCTTCTAATTGCTCTTTATTGTTAGCTTCTCATAACCCTCACAATTCCTTAATGTCAGTGCTCCTCAAAGGTTTATCCATGGTCTTCTTCTCTTTTTATATTCTTTATCTTTTCAATGTCATTTGTTCCCATTGTTTTCATTACCACCTTTTTAAAAGAAAACTTTCTAATTTGTCATCTAGTCCATAACTCTCTTTTTTATGCTTTGCTTAAAATCTAGGAAAACTAGATGTATACCAGTCACTTTATCTGTCTAATAATTCTATCAAAAATAAGAAGGGGTTTGACTTACATGTTTTCAAATATGTCATACTGGCTCTTTGTGATCACCACTTTCTTTTCGAGATGCCCAATAATCATACTTTCATAACATTTTCTAGAATTTTGCCTAGAGTTCAAGTGAAGATCATTGGTTTATAATCTGTGGACTAAAACCAGAGGATGGATGATGTTAACTTTTTTCTAATTCTAGATCACTTCTTCAATTTGTCATGATCTTTCAAATATCACCTGCAATAGCATCCTCCTGTTCTTTGGGGCTGGTGACCTGAATTTGTTTGACACCTTCTTATTTCCCTAGCTCTTTTGAATACTGATTCAGTATTAGGCATTTTTGTTTTGTCCTTTATGATCTAAATAGCATTGTCTTCTCCTTGACAGATAAAGCAAAAATAAAACAAGAGTTCAATAATTCTGACATCTCTCTTTCATCCATCATGAAGCACCTGAATGGCACCATTGATTGATCACTAGGACTAGAGTCAGAAAGAGCTGAGTACAAATCCAGCCTCAGTCACTTACTGACTTTGTGACCCTGTATAAGTCACTTAACTTATATTTGTCTCAGTTTCCTCTTCTGTAAAATAGGGATAACACTATCATGTATCTTCTAGGGGTGTTGTGAAGTTCAAGTGAGACAATTGTAAAGTGCTTGCTGCAGTGCCAACCACATGGTAACATGTTTTATAATATTAGTTTTATAATAACCTCCACAGCAGTCATATCCTTTCTTTGATCACTCTCTTTCCCTGAAATAGGTAAGAAAAACTGCTGCCATCCTTTTTATTGTCCTTAACATTCTCAGAAATCTCAGTTTATTCTGAGCTTTAGTTCTCCTTATATTATCCAAGTAAGATTGATCCATCTTTTATATTCATTTCTTCTGGTAAATCCCTTGAATTTATCCTGTAGGTGGTAGCAGAGGCTGAAGAGTGATACCACATAAATCCAGGAGATACTTTTAGCTTGTGATCTCATAGAGGACCAGAGGGAAGTGGTATAAGGAGAGGAGAGGAGGAGGAGTGTGAGAGAGAGCTTTGACTGAAATCATCCATATCTATGCAAAACATAGATTTAGAAATTCACCTAATCTGAGTTCTAACCATGCAATTCCCCCCACAGAAAAGAAAAAAGATTTCTTAAGAGAGAGACCCAGTAGTTCCTACCAGCACTCAGAATGAATTGCAACAGATTTAAGAATGACCACTCTCCAATCTGAGGGAGAAAGGGACCCTGATTATTTTTCTTGTCCACAAACAGCAGAAACAAGACCATTATGGCAAAATTACAGGGATGCAGATTTTGGCTTGGTGTTCAAAAGAGCTTTTCAATGGTAATGATAATAATATTGATATTTAATAAGAACTGATATTTATTTCTGTCAAACCCCCATCATTACGACCACCAATAGCAAATCTATTGTCACAGTCTGTCAACTTCACTTTTCATCTCTCAGATATGTCTTTTTCTCTCCACTAACACTACTGCTTGTCCAGGACAGACTCTCATTACCTCATGCCTGAATCTCTGCAATATCCTGCTGGTGGGTCTGCCTGCATCAAGTCTCCACCTCCCCCCCAACAATTCACTCTCCATTTAGCTATAAAAGTGATTTTCCTAAAATTCCTAAAATTCGCAGACTTCCCTACTCAGTAAACTCAATTAGCTTCCTAATGCCTCCAGGATCAAATACAAAATGTTGTTTGGCATTCAAAACCATTCATAACCTAGCTTCCTCCTACCTTTCCAGTCTTCTTATACTTTATTCCCTTGATCCAGCGATATCGGCCTCCTAGCTATTCCAGGAACAAGATATACCATCTCTTGACACTGGACATTTTCTCAAGTTGTAACTTATGCCTAGAATGCTCTATCCTATCCTTCACTCCAATTACTGATTTCCCTAGCATCCTTTGAGTCCCAACTAAAATCTCACCTTCAAGAGGAAGCCTTTCCCAACTTTGTGCTTTCTTTCTGTTATTTTCAATTTATCTTATATCTTGCTCTATAGATATTTATTTTCATATTGTCTCCTTCATAGATTGTAAGTTCCTTGAAGTTAGGGATTCTTTTTTTGCCTCTTTTTGAATCCCCAGTAATTAACGTAGCAACTAACACATAGGTGTTGATTTGTTATATTAATCATTAAACCTATTAAGTGCCATCATAGGCATTGTTCTAAGAGCTGGAATATAATAAACAAAAATGAAGCGATCCTTGCCTTCTAGAAATGGATAGTCTAGATGGATGAGATAAGAAGTTTTTATAGAAATGTACACAAAATAGATGAAAAGTGATTGAGGGGAAGACACTAGCACCTGGATGATCAGGAAAGAAAGGTCTTATGTAGGCAATGGCATTGTATCTAGTCTCTAAAGGAGAATTTCAAGAGATGGAAATGAGAAAAAAATCCTTTCCAAGCTAGTACAAAAGGTGAGGGAACAGGAAAGTCCATGCAAAGATACTGGGGCAGAAAGTCTGCAGAGCCCTTTACGTATTTTATCTCTTGTATGCTTCATACCTGTTCCAAGAGGTAACTTTTACAGTATTATTATTATTCCCAATTTACACAAGACAAAACTGAAGCTCATTGAAATGAAGGAACTTGTCCAAGTTCACACATCTGGTAAGTGCAAGACAAGAGATTTAAACCAACGTTTTCCTGATTATAAGTCTAACATTTTACCCAGCCAAACACATGGCCCCAAGTAGCAAGACTTACCTAGAAAGGTGATAAATTTTCTAGATAGAAAGATCTTCAAATAGAAGAAAGCTGATTCCTTCATTGGGGATTTTATAGTTGAAATTTGTGCATGGATGGAAGGAAGATTGAACTAGAGGGCTTCTTAGCTCCTATCTTACTCAGGTTCTATGATTTCATAGGCCTACTTCTTTCTTACCACCACCTCAACATAAATCATGTTCTGGGACAGAGAAGGGACTTCCTTTCCAATTCTGTCTTCTTCCCGCTGGAGGAATAAATGGCTTCCACACCAAGGTAAATTATTTACATTTTAGTCAACCTTCTGCAGTATTCACTTAAATTTATTAAATAAGAGGTGTTAAACACAGAACCACTGGCTACATTAAAATGTAATTGATAAATATTTAACAAAATATATGAAATGTAATAAAAGATAATAATAATAATATATGGTTTTCTAAGTCAATATGTGACCTTCAGGAATCCTCATGAATGGTTTAGTGGTTTCTGTTTCAATTTGAGTTTGACACACTAAATTAGACTATCCTTCCTCATTCTAACTCATTCATGACCACAAATATCTTGGATGTGAAAACTCTTAAAACAGAAACCACTCAGGCATAAATGAACCCAGTTCCCATACTTTTTCACATCCTTCCTCTTTTTTCATCAATTTATTCCCTTGATTCATTTCAACCATATTTATTAAGCATGTGCTGTCTGCAAACTCCTGTGCTAGGTACTAGGGATAATACAAATTTTAGATGAATCTTCCCTGACTCCATGGAGTAAGAAGTAAGAAGATATAATATAGGGCAGCTAGATGATGCAATAGCTAGAACACCTGCCCTGAAGACAGGAGATCCTGAATTCAAATCTAACCTCAGACATTTAACATTTGTATTAGCTGTGTGATCCTGGGCAAGTCACTTAACCCCCAGTTGCCTAACCAAAAGAAAAATAGAAGATATGACACAGAAAAATATAATCTAAACATGATAACTGTCCCAGAGAGATATAGAATAGAGTACTATGGAAGCCCTGAGGGAAACAGATTGTTACCAAGAAATGAAGGGCCAGGAAAAGATAGTATTTATAAATTATTTTTAATTTATAAAGAATTATTTATATAATAACCTATATAATTTATGTGATTATATAATTTACATGATTATATAATTAATTTCTATAATTTCCAAAAATTATTCTATGATTTATATAATTATTTCTAATGAATAAAGGGTTAAAAAAGATAGGTGAGAATTTAACAGGTCAAGGAGGTCTTTTAGAATTAGAGAATAATAGGGGAGCAGGCTCTAGTCTATAAACTGTGTTTAGAGAACAGCAAACTTCAATTTGTTTGGACCTTATTAAAAAAATTGTTTGAAAAATCATTCAATCTGGAGGCTTCCTTTGCAGCGATTGCTATTTTTCTGTTTCCTTCCACTGTTAAGATCCCCCCCACATACACCCACATACTCTCTATTTTGACACTAGGCAGTCTCTCCTTGGTGCTCTGCAATTGAGCTCCAATCCCCACCACTATGCAGAAGCAGCAATTTAAAAAAAAAAGTCATTTGTGACCTTCTAGTCACCAAAAGCAAGGGCCTTTTTCTCAGAAATATTAAAAAGTGAGTTATTTAATGTTATTACTATTATGCCATAGGACGACAATCTCCTGTTTCTCCTCTAGTCTCTCTATCATTTTATTCTTAGAAAATTATTATTCTGATTCTGATTCTGACTCACAAAGAGAATGTTTTTTTAAACAGAAATAAGGAAGAAGGCAATAATATTATTTTAGTCTTTGATATTCCAGGAATACTCTTACCTGGACCTGAGACTGGGAGTGTATTATTTTTAATAAGATAAGATATAGGTATGGCTACATGACCTGAGTTTCCAAAAGAAAAGACAATTTAAAAGTAGTAATGGAAGACTTACCAAGAAAGAAATTCTGAAGATTCTGTGATGAATGATTCTCTTGATGATGAAAAAGAGATGTCTAAAAAAATGATATGATTTCATGGAATATTCCTACAGTGAGCTCCAGTTTTAAACGATCATGGAAGAGAAAACATACAAGGAAGCAAAGAAAAGATGGACAGCTCTGAACAAAATGTGTCATATTTATTATACAGGCTTTCTTGGAGTGAAATTTATTGCTTTATGTTTTGAATCCTCTTATGTTCTTTTGTACACATGACAATGTTTTCTTTTTTTCTTATTTTGTATTTAAGGTTTTTTTTTCTTTTTTTCTGAGACAATCAGGGTTAAGTGACTTGCCCAAGGTGACACAACTAGGACATGTTAAGTATCTGAGGTCAGATTTGAACTCAGGTCTTCCTGACTTCAGGGCTGGTACTCTATCCACTGCACCACCTAGCTGCCCCTTGTATTTAAGTTTTAAATAAATACATTTAAAAAAGAAAAAAAAAGAAAAAAAGATTATTGAAACAAGGACACACAGCTGAGGTTTGAATACAAAAAATATAGTAGCTAAGTTCTTTTAGAATTGTATCAGAATCAATGTTCACAAGGCATATTGGTCTAAAATTTTATTTTTCTATTTTAATTCTCCTCTGGTTTATGAATCAAGAATGTCCATGTCTTGGAACAGATGAACTATATTTTGCTGATCAGTACTACAGAGAATGATTTAATTTCAGTGTTATACATATATGCATATACATATATACACATGGACACATATGTATGTATGTGCATGTGTGAATGCATATACATACATACATATCTCACAGCATCTAGAATAAAAGTAAATTATTACATGGATTGTAAAACTCTAATAGTGGAGAACTTCAATATAGCCTTATTAGCCTCTGATAAATCAAACCTCCCCCCCCAAAAAAACCCCCAAAAGATATTAAGGACTTGAATAAAATATTAGAAAAGTTGGATTTTATAGACCTCTGGTAATTATCAAATGAGAATAGATAAAGTATGTATATTTATGGCGATTGGATATGACATCTTTACAAAATTACAAAATTTACAAAAATTGATCATATATTAGAGCATAAAAGCCTTGCAAACAAATGCAATAAAGCAGAAATATTAACACATCCTTAACTGGCCATAATGTTATACTTTTTTTTCAGAGGCCCTTTATAATATGTAAAACATTATATATATGTGTGTGTGTGTATATATATAATAAAGGGCCACTGAAAAAAATGTTAGAAATCAAGGGGAGACTAAATAGCTTAATGTTAAAGAACTGGAAATGAAACAATTTTGAGAATTTTGAGAAAATAGCCAAAATAACCCTTAGGGGGAAATTTATATCTCTAAATATTTTTATTTACAAAAAGAGAAAAAAGAGTAGATAAACGAATTGGGTATACAAATTAAAAACATTAGGAAACCAACAAATTTAAAAATCCAATTATATACTAGAATAGCAATCCTAAAAATCAAGAAAGAGATTAACAAAATTTAAAAAAATGAAATCAATCCATATTAAATTTCTCATATCAGAAATACACTCAATGCATATAGTAAAGATAATCGAAATGAAGAATGAAAACTATAGACAACATCCCTTGTAACATTGTTGCAAAAATTATAATTAAAATATTAAATTAAAACAATGGATTTATACTGGGCATGCAGAATTAGTTTCAAATTAGAAAAACTATAAGCAACTATGTTAATAACAAAAATTTTAAAAAAGATTATTAATAGTACAGAAAAGGCTTTTGATAATGTATAAAATCCACATCTATTTAAAAAAGAACACTGGAAAACATGGAATTAATGGTACTTTCCTTAATATAATAAATAAAATATATCTAAAAATCAAATCTATATAGTAAATTAGAATTTTTCATAAAATTAGGGATAAAACAAGGATGTTCATTATCACCTTTTCAATATGACAATAATATTGGAAATGCTGACTTTTGTAATAATCAAGAAAAAGAAACTGAAGAAATATGATATATAATGAAGGGAAAAATATCTTTTTGCAGATGGCATGATAGTATACTTAAAGAGCTCTGGAACATCAACCAAAAGTTAATTGAATTAGTAATTTCTGTAAACTTGCAGGATATAAAATAGATCCACATAATTTATAAGCATTTTTGTATGGTATCAACAAAATCCATCAAAAAGAGAATAAAAAAATTGAATTTTAAAATATGTGGGAGTCTACTTACCAAGATATATGCAAGAATTATATAAACACAATAACAAGCCACTGTTTACAGAAACAAAGACAGACATATTTTTTGTGGCAGCTCTTGCCACTTCTAGACAGGTGTCCAAAAGAGATGAAAGAGAAAAAATTCCTATTTATAAAAGTTCTCTTTTTCACTAGCTCTTTATGTGGTGACAAAAGAACTGAAATCTAAGGGGATGCCTATCACTTGGGCTATGTGTAAACAAATCATGAAAATATGAATAATTAGAAAATATTAATTACTGGTGAATAGGATTAGTCAATTTAGTGAAAATGTTATTACTCCCCAAATTAATTTACTTACTAAATGCCATACTAATCAAATTGTCAAAGGATTATTTTTCCGAACTAGAAAAAAAAATCATATGGAGAAAAAAAAAGGTCAAGAATCTCAAGAAAAATAATGAAAAGGAATGGCCATGAAGAGGATCTAGCAGTACCAGAGTTCCAACTGCACATTGTAAAGAAATAATTATCAAAGTAATTTGAAAATGATTTTAAAAAATGATCATTAGTGAAATAAATTAGATACACAACATTTAGAAGTAGACAAATATAGTAGTCTAGAGTTTGATAACCACAAAAACCTGCTATAGGGATAAGAATTCATGGATTGATAAGAACTGTTGGAAGAAGAATTAGATTTAGACAAATGTATCACACCTTATATCAAAATAAGGTTCAAATGGATGGATGACCTAGATACAAATGGTCATATTATAAACAAATTAGAAAAATGGGGGGCAGGGACAATACCTATCAGATCTATGGTCAAACAAAAAGTTTATGATCGAGTAAGAGATAGAGAGGGCTTTAGAAAACAAAATGGATAATTTTGATAACATAATTTTTTAAAAAATTTGCACCAAAAAATCCAGTAAAGATAACATTTCAAGGAAAACTATTGACTAGAGGAAATAATTGATGCAAGTTCCCCTGAAATAGGTTTCATTTCCAAGAGACATAAAGAAATAGTTAAATCAAATACCACCTGGTAGTTGCTTTGTTATGTTTTGGTTACTATTTTTAAAAAGAAAGAAGAGGAGAAAGAGATACAATAAAAAAGAAAAAAGGACAAAATGGAAGAACTTATTATCTCACCTAGTGGAATTTCATAAATAGAAGTATATACAAACAAAAAAAGGATGAAGGAAGTGAATTCAATTTTATAAAGATATAAAGTGTAAGAATCTATTATTGACATCTGGATAAGGAAAAGAAAAAATGAATGGGGAAATAAAATTTATCATTTAATCAGGCACAGAGCATATTTTTCTCTCACTACCCTATACTTCTTTGTAAAGAAGAAACATGGAGAAAAGAGAGGGAAAAGTATAAGAGAATAGGAAGAAAATATATAACTAATGATCATAAATGTGAATGTCAATGAATTCACCCATAAAATGGAAGAGGGTTGAAGAATGGATTAGAGAACAGAATACAAAAATATGTTGCTTAAAAGAAGAGCATTTAAAACAATTCACACAGAGTTAAAATAAGAAACTAAAGCAAATTTTACAGTTGTTGAGATGAACGTAGAAAAGCAGAGATAATAGTTATTATCTTAGATAAAACAACAGAAAAAAATAGACTAAAACCAATAGACTTGGTTAATAGAGATTTAAAAGGAAACTACCTTTCTTTTTGCTGAGTAAAAGAAAATGAATATAAATACTTGCCACTGATACACTAAATACATAGCATCTAAATACATAAAGAAAAAGCTCAATAAATTATAGGAAGAAATAGACAATAGAACTATAGTAATGGAAGTTCTCAATACACTCCTTTCAGATCTAGGCAAATCTAATGAAAACAAAACAAAAAAAAAGAAATTAAGAACCTATCTAGTGTTTCAGAAAAAAATAGATACAATAAATTCTGGTGATTATTTAATTAGAATAGAAATGAATATATATTCCTTTTTCATGAATCTTGCCTGTCTTAGATGCTTTTCTTCCTCCTTTTCTCCTTGCCAGATCTTTCTCCTTTTTATAAAATATGCTCAATTTCCACCTTCTTCATGAAGCACATAATCTCAGAATTGAAAAATACTTCAGCAAGTTTCTTGATCTGTCACTGGTTCCCTTTATAACATACCAGCATGTAGTTATTTGCTTAAAGTTATTGTATGTATTGTATGCATAAAGTTATATGTAGTTATCTGCTTAAAGATCTTCAGCAATGGAGGGCTACTTCCTGAGTCAGCCCATTCTACTGCTAGAAAGTTCTGATTATTAAAAAGTTTTTCATCATATCAAGTCCAAATCTATCTTTTACTTTTCACCCTTGTTTTTAACTCTGCTGTTAGAAGATATATAGAGCCAGACTAATCTTTAACCTATTGTAGTGCTTCAAATATTTGAAGACAGTGATTCCTCTATATCCTCTCATCTATCCCCTCAAAATATTCTCTTCTCCAATAAAATCATACTCAGTTCCTTATATCTATCCCTGTATAATAGTTTCCAGCATTTTAATCATACTGTATACCATTCTCATACTTTGTTCCAATTTATCAACCTCTTTATTAAAACATGGTTCTGAGAACTAAACAAAACATTCCAGGGCAGAATACAATAGCATTTTAACCTCCTTTGTTCTAAACAGGATATATCTTTCAGTGTAAACCAAGCTGACATTGACTCTTTTGGTTACCAAGTTCCACCGGAGAATCATCTTATTAAGTTTATTATTATTATAATATACTTATTACTTATAATAATAATTTTACAAAATAATAATAATTACTTATAATAATAAGTATATTATTAAGTAATCTAATAAGATTTGTCCCATTTTTTCAGTCCATCATTTTCGTACATACAATTCTGTCATTCAAAATATTAGTTCTACCTCCAAGATTTGTATTCTCCACAGGTTTGTTTAACATGCCATCTTTGCCTTCCATGGATTAAAAGGTCAAGGAAGGACCCTGTAGTTTGACAGGCACATTTTCAGGTGCTTACTACTCCTATAAGATTTTAATTTACTTGAAAGAACGGTTGTTTCTTCAAATCTAGCAAGCTGAACTTTTGCAGGGACTTATTAAATATTTGCTGACTGACAAATTAAAGAAGGACAAATACATATATAAATTTAGTAAATCTGAATTGGAGGCAGAGCCATGTTCACACCCTCACATGGACCTCTTATAATCAATTCCCAGATCTCTTCCCAAATGATTTTCAGATCTGATGTTTTGGCCCATGTTTAAGCCTCGGAAGGGGAATGGCAGAAGGAAAATGTCTTTAGGCCCAAATTAAATAGAATTGGCTTTTACATAATCCTGGACCATCTTTTGACCTTAGTGCCACTAAGCAGGTTTGCTCTATGAACCAGCCCCATGGAAGAAGCCATTTATTTTTCAGTCCAAGCTCCTTCCCCAGCCTCCTGCTGAGTATTTTAAACCTGTATGCCAACCTTTGAAGGGTAACATTTTTTCGATCTTGGCAACCCCTCTTTCCACTTCTAAGAAAAATAGGCTTAATGTGTTTTCATAATTAGGGTCCAAGACCTGCTTGGTTTTAAACCTGCCTTAGCCCAGCCCCCTTTTAATGAACAAAAACCAAGGATTCAGCAACACAACCATTACGTTTCTCTTCATATGCAGAAAGTTTGGGAAAGAAGTTGAATGAAATATCCTTTGGATTTTGCCAGGGCTTGAACATTTAAGGCTGGGTATGCCTGCAGTTTCTGGCACATTCAGATTATATTCTGGCAAACTCCATATGCAGGGAGAGCAGCATCCTGGCTGGGGACTCCCTTAAGGAAGTTGTTGCATCCAATAGTGCCTTTAAAAAGGTCCCCTCCTTAGAGATTTCTTCTGACACCACAGCTGCTGATAGGAAGCTACCTGACAAGAGAGACAACTCTAATCTGTTCATTACTCTAAATTTCATTATTCCCTTTTTCTATATAAAAAGAGATATTCCTTTATTTTCCGAGAGAAGATGCCATTATAAATACAAGTCAATGTTTTATTATTAGATTCTATATACTTCTCCTTGGTTCAAAAAAAGTCTACTTTTTCTGAGGAATTAACTGGAAGAAGCCATTTATTTGTCAGTGTCACAAAGGTTCCAGTGTCCATGACTGTTTACAAGTTGAGCTACACCTAGTGAAAGAAGATGAATTTTTTTAAAAAATTTTTTTAAGAGAGGCAGATGGTTTACTAGATAAAAGAAAAAAACTGGACTGAGAATCAGGATGATTGGAGTTCAAATACTGTCATTGGGATACACCAAATGTGTGACCCTGCACTGGATGTTTAATCCTTTAGTTCCCCAGGCACATTTCTTTGACTAGAAATTGTAGAGATTATGTATCAGCTGAGAGAGATTCTTCAATTAGAATTTCCCTAGACCAATTGAATCACTAGTCCTAACTTTTTTTTATTTTTATTTTTTTTTATTTTTCCTATTTTTAAACTTTATTTTTCTTTTTGGGGGTACATTCATTTTTATTTTTTTCCCAAGCTTTTCCTTTCCTTTCCCCCACCCCCACCCCTAGATGACAGGTAATCTAATACATGCTATATAGGATAAATTATATGACAAATACAATACATGTATACATATCTATACAGTTATCTTACTGCACAAGAAACATCAGATCTAGAAAGAGAAGAAGAAAAAAAACAACCTAAGAAGGAAAACAAAATGCATGGAAATATTCACAGAAAGCGTTAAAATGCTGTGTTGTGGTTCACTCTCAGTTCCCACAGGCCTCTCTCTGGATGTATATGACTATCTTCATCGCAGCACAACTGGTTTGAATCATATCATTGTTGAAGAGAACCATGTCCATCAAAATTGATCATCGTATAGTCTTGTTGCTGTGTATAATGTTCTCCTGGTTCTGCTGATTTCACTCAGCATCAGTTCATGCAACTCTCTCCAATCCTCTCTGAAATCCTCCTGTTGGTCATTTCTTACAGAACAATAATATTCCATAACATTCATATACCATAATTTATTCAGCCATTCTCCAATTGATGGGCATCTTTTCAATTTCCAGTTTCTTGCCACTACAAAAAGAGCTGCCACAAACATTTTTGCACATGTGGGTCCCTTTCCCTCCTTTAAAATCTCTTTGGGATATAGGCCCAGTAGAAACACTGCTGGGTCAAAGGGTATGCACTGTTTGATAACTTTTTGAGCATAGCTCCAAATTGCTCTCCAGAATGGTTGGATCCGTTCACAGTTCCACCAACAATGTATCAGTGTCCCAGTTTTCCCACATCCCCTCCAACAGTTATCATTATCATTTCCTGTCATTTTAGCCAATCTGACAGGTGTGTAGTGGTATCTCAGAGTTGTCTTAATTTGCAACTAGTCCTAACTCTTTTCCCTCTAATACAGTTCTGAGAGAAAAAAAGTAGGTGAGTAAATATTGTGGAGTGGGAGAAGAGGGATTTGTAAATGTTGGTGCATTTTGATAATAATATAGCATTTTATGATTTAGAAATTATTTCCCTCACCACAATTCTATGAGACAATGAATGAATGTAATTATTAAGATAACCTCAATTTACAGATAAGGAAACTGGGGTTCAATTTCATAAAATGACATTGGGGACATTTTGCCAATGACCTCCATGAACATGGAACTAGTAAGAGATAGAACCTGAATCCAAACTTCCAGAACTTTTCTAGAACACTTCTTCTGTGTTGTGAATTAGTGATTTTTCTGGTGAGGTCACTAAAAAGCTCTGGAATTAATATCAGAGGACTTGGGGGTCAATCTTGGTTCAACTATATACTCCCTGAGTGATCCTTAGTTTAGCCTTAATTTAAATTTCTATAGAATGAAGGTTTGGACTAAATGATCTCTGAAGTTCCAACAAGCTTTAAATCTACAGGTTGAGTATTTTATTACTGCACAATACCATTTGAATTGAGTTACTCTCTCTTAGTCAGTCAGTCAACAATGCACACATCACCACTCCATGTGGAAATCCTTGGTATCTGAGATGTTTCTCACGATTACATGAAGACTGACCTGAAATAAGATGAACCCCTGCTTATAGAGGGAACCCATCTACCTTTATTAACTCTTTTCTGCAGGAAAGTAACATTCAAAGAACTTGATATTTTCCAAAGTAACCACATCCCCAAGATTAACTGGAAATAGGAAGGAACTGATACAATATGGACACTCAGAGCTTGGTTAGGAGCATCAAAAAGTTGCAAACATGGCTGTCCCTTGATGAAGCAAGCTCTAGCATCTAAGATGTGGTATACAGGACAAGGAGATCATGACCAGAGAAGAAAGAGTCTGGGAGCTAAGAAATTCTTAGGAATGAGATTATCAAATGATGAGAATAGTAATAACAACAATTCATTTATTTGATTCTTTGAGATTTGTGTATTTTCTCATATGATCCTTATAACAAGTCTGTGAAAAGTTATCTCCATTTCATAGATGATGCTTGTGAGATTAAATGATATACCCAGGAGCTGGGGCACAAATATGGCAATGAACTTAGTCTTCCTGATTTGTGATCAAAACTCTATTCTCAATGTCATGCTTCCTCAAAGGAAATAATGAAAAGGGAAAGAAGAAGGGAAAGTCCATAAGGCCAGAAGGAACAAGGCAAGAAGTAAAATCCATCAGTGCAAGGTCTGGGATGTAAAAGCACCTTAAGGTATTGAGGTCACTTTTATGAAAAAAGTTGACTTTTGAATATTCTTTTTTTAAAAGCTTTTTATTTGCAAAACATATGCATGGGAAATTTTTCAACATTGACCCTTGCAAAGCCTTCTATTCCAAATTTTTCCCTCCTTCCTCCCACCCCCTCCCCTAGATGGCAGGTAGTCTAATACATGTTAATTATGTTAAAATACATGACAAATCAAATATATGTATACATATTTATACAGTTATCTTGCTGTGCAAGAAAAATCGGATCAACCAGAAAAAAAAAAGCTGAGAAGGAAAACAAAATGCAAGGAAACATCAAGAGAGATCGTGAAAATGTTATGTTGTGGTTCACACTCAGATCCCACATGCCTCTCCCTGAGTGTATATGGCTTTCTTCATCACTGAACAATTGGAACTGGATTGAAACATCTCATGGTTGAAGAGAACCCTGTCCATCAGAATTGATCATCATATAGTCTTGTGGTTGTGTTGATTTCCTGGTTCTGCTGATTTCACTCAGCATCAGTTCATGCAAGTCTCTCTAGGACTCTCTGAAATCATCCTGCTGGTCATTTCTTACAGAACAATAATATTCCATAACATTCATATACCATAATTTGTTCAGCCATTCTCCAATTGATGGGCATTCATTCAGTTTCCAGTTTCTAGCCACTACAAAAAGGGCTGCCACAAACATTCTTACACATGTGGACCCCTTTCCTTCCTTTAAGATCTCTTTGAGATATAGGCCCGAGCTTGGAACAAAAAAAAGTTTTGCAAAGGTCAATGTAGAAAAATCACTCATATGTTTTGTAAATAAAAAAGCTTTTAATAAAAAAGAGATATAGGCCCAGTAGAAACACTTCTGGGTCAAAGGGTATGCACAATTTGATAACTTTTGAGCATAGTTCCAAATTGCTCTCCAGAATGGTTGGATCCGTTCACAGTTCCACCAACAATGTATCGGTGTCCCAGTTTTCCCACGTCCCCTCCAACATTCATCGTTATCTTTTCCTGTCATTTTAGCCAATCTAACAGGTGTGTAGTGGCATCTCAAAGTTGTCTTAATTTGCATTTCTCTCATCAATAGTGATTTGGAGCACCTTTCCATATGACTAGAAATAGTTTTAATTTCATCCTCTGAAAATTGTCTATTCATATCCTTGGACTATTTATCGACTGGAGAGTGGCTTGAATTCTTATAAATTTGAGTCAATTCTCTATATATTTTAGAAATGAGGCCTTTATCAGAACCCTTAAATGTAAAGATGATTTCCCAATTTATTGCTTCCCTCCTAATCTTGTCTGCATTAGTTTTGTTTGTACAAAAACCTTTTAACTTAATATAGTCAAAATTATCTATCTGGTGTTCTTTGGACACAAATTCCTTCCTTCTCCACAGATCTGAGAGGTAAACTATCCTACATTCCTCTAATTTGCTTATAATATCACTCTTTATGTCTAAACCATGAACCCATTTAGATCTTATCTCGATATGTGGTGTTAGATGTGGGTCAAACCCTAATTTCTTCCATACTAGTTTCCAATTTTCCCAGCAGTTTTTGTCAAATAGTGAGTTCTTATCCCAAAAGCTGGGGTCTTTGGGTTTGTCAAACACTAGATTGCTATAGTTATTGCCTATTTTGTCCTGTGATACTATCCTATTCCACTGATCGACTATTCTATTTCTTAGCCAGTACCAAATGGTTTTGATGACTGCTGCTTTATAATATAGTTTTAGATCTGGTACAGCAAGGTCACATTCATCAGCATTTTTTTCATTAATTCCCTTGAAATTCTTGATTTTTTGTTCTTGCAGATGAACTTTGCTACTATTTTTTCTAGATCTGTAAAATAATTTCTTGGAACTTTGATTGGTATGGCACTAAATAAGTAAATTAATTTAGGTAGTATTGTCATTTTTATTATATTCACTCGGCCTACTCATGAGCACTTGATATTTTTCCAACTGACTAGGTCTGATTTTATTTGTGTGGAAAGTGTTTTGTAGGGGCAGCTAGGTTGCACAGTGGTTAGAGCACCAGCCCTGAAATCAGGAGGACCTGAGTTCAAACCTGGTCTCAGACACTTCCTAGCTGTGTGACCCTGGGCAAGTCACTTAACCCCAATTGCCTCAGCAAAAAGCAAAAAAAAAAAAAAAAAAAAAGTGTTTTGTAGTTTAGTTTGTATAGTTCCTGACTTTCCCTTGGGAGATAGATTCCCAAATATTTTATATTATCAACAGTTATTTTGAATGGAATTTCTTTTTGTATCTCTTGCTGCTGGACTTTGTTGGTAATATATAAAAATGCTGATGATTTATGTGGATTTATTTTTTATCCTGCAACTTTGCTAAAGTTGTGAATTGTTTCTAGTAGTTTTTTTAGTTGAATCTCTAGGGTTTTTTTAATATACCATCTTATCATCTGCAAAGAGTGATAATTTGTTTTCCTCGTTACCTACCCTAATTCTTTTAATCTCTTTCTTCTCTTACTGCCAAAGCTAACATTTCTAATACAATATTGAATAGTAATGGTGACAGTGGGCAGCCTTGTTTCACTCCTGATCTTATTGGGAATGGTTCTAGTTTGTCCCCATTACATATGATGCTTGCTGATGGTTTTAAATAGATGCTACTGATAATATTAAGGAAAAGTTCATTTATTCCTGTACTCTCTAGTGTTTTTAATAGGAATGGGTGTTGGATTTTATCAAATGCTTTTTCCTGCATCTATTGAGATAATCATATGATTTTTGTTAGTTTGGTTATTAATATAATTGATTATGCTGACAGTTTTTCTAATATTGAACTAGCCCTGCATTCCTGATATAAATCCTACTTGATCATAGTGTATTATCCTGGGGATGATTTTCTGTAATCTTATTACTAATATCTTATTTAAGATTTTTGCATCAATATTCATTAGGGAAATTGGTCTATAATTTTCTTTCTCTGTTTTCACCTTACCTGGTTTAGCTATCAGCACCATATCTGTATCATAGAAGGAATTTGTTAGTACACCTTCTTTCCCTATTATTTCAAATAGTTTAGATAGTATTGGAATTAATTTTTCTTTGAATGTTTGGTAGAATTCACATGTAAATCCATTTGGCCCTGAAGATTTTTTCTTAGGGAGTTGATTAGTAGCTTGTTCTATTTCTTTCTCTAAAATGGGGCTATTTAAATCATTTATTTCCACTTCTGTTAACCTGGGAAATCTATATTTTGTAGATAGTCCTCCATTTCATTTAGATCATCAAATTTATTGGCATAAAATTGGGCAAAGTAACTCCTAATTATTGCTCTTATTTCCTCTTCATTGGTGGAAAGTTCTCCCTTTTCATTTTTGAGACTAACAATTTGATTTTCTTCTTTCCTTTTTCAAATTAAATTAACTAAAGTTTATCTATTTTGTTGGGTTTTCATAAAACCAACTCAGTTTTATTTATTAATTCAATAGTTTTTTTATTTTCATTTTTATTAATCTGCCCTTTTATTTTCAGAATTTCCAATTTGGTATTTAATTGAGGGTTTTTAATTTGTTCTTTTTCTAGTTTTTTTAATTGTAAGCCCAATTCATTGATCTTCTCTTTCTCTAATTTATGCAAGTAAGCATCTAGAGATATAAAATTACCCCTTACAACCACTTCAGCTGTATCCCACAAATTTTGGTATGTTGTCCTAGATGAAATTATTGATTGTGTCTATGATTTGCTCTTTCATCCATTCATTCTTTAGGATTAGATTATTTAATTTCCAACTAACTTTTGGTCTATTTTCTCCTGGCCTTATATTGCATGTGATTTTTATTGCATCATGAACTGAAAAAAATGCATGTATTATTTCTGCTTTTCTGCATTTGATTTTGAAGTTTTTAATGTTCTAACACATGGTCAATTTTTGTATAAGTTCCATGAACCACTGAGAAAAAAGTAAATTCCTTTCTGTCTCCATTCAATTTTCTCCAAAGATCTATCATACCTAACTTTTCTAACATTTTGTTTACCTCCTTAACTTTTTTCTTATTTACTTTGTGATTTACTTTATCTAGTTCTGAGAGAGCAAGGTTGAGATCCCCCACTAGTATAGTTTTTCTGTCTGTCTTCTTGCATCTCTCTTAACTTCTCCTCTAGGAATTTGGATGCTATACCATTTGGTGTATATATGTTTAGTATTGATATCACTTCATTATCTATGGTACCCTTTAGTAAAATATAGTTTCTTTCCTTATCTGCTTTAATTAGATTTATCTTTGTTTTTACTTGATCTGAGATCAGGATTGCTACCCCTGCTTTTTTTTTTTGTTCACCTGAAGCATAATAAATTCTGCTCTAGCCCTTTACCTTCACTCTATACGTATCTCTATGTTTTAGATGTTTCTTCTAAACAACATATTGTAAAATTGTAGCTTTTAATCCAGTTTGCTATCTGCTTCTGTTTTATAGGAGAGTTCAAAGCATTCATATTCATAGTTAAAATAACTAATTCTGTATTTCCTGCCATCTTATTAACCCAAAGTTATGTTTTTCTTTTTCCTTTCCCCTTTCTCCCTTTTCCCCTCCTCAGTATTTTACTTTTGATGAGCACCTCTCTGAAACAGTCCTCCCCCCTTTAGAGCCCCTTCCCCTTTTTTATACCTTTCTCCTAATTCTTCTATTTTCCCTTCTATTAGTCTTTCCCTTCCTTTTCCTCCTTTCTCTCCTACTTCCTTATAAGGTGGGACGAGTTTCTCTTCGAAACCAAATATGTCTGATATTCTCTCTTAGAGACCAATCTGATGAGAGTAAGATACAATGCTCATCCCCTCTCCCTTTTTTCTTTCAGTTATATTAGGTTTTCTTTGCCTCTTCACCTCCTTTTTCCTCTTTTTCCAGTATGATCCCCTTTCCACTTCTAGTTTCTTTTTCATATTATCAAAGTAAAATCAAATTATGCCCAAATTCTCTAAGTATGTCCATAATAGAAATATAGTTCTCAAGAGTTCTTTCCTTTTTACCTTTTTATGCTTCTCTTGAGTTTTGTGTTTGGAGGTCAAATTTTTTGTTCAGATCTGGTCTTTTCATTAGAAATAGGTGAAATTCACCTATATCATTAAATGTCCATCTTCTTCCCTGAAAGATAATGCTCATTCTAGCTGGACAGTTTATTCTTGGCTGTAATCTAAGTTCCTTTGCCTTTTGGAATATCTGATTCAAGGCCCTTAGATCCTTTAATGTGGAAGCTGACAGATTCTGGGCAATTCTAATTATGGTTCCTTGGTATTTGAATTGTTTTTTTCTAGCTGCTTGCAATATCTTTTCCTTGGTGCCATAGTCCTGAAATTTAGCCACAATATTCCTTGGGGTTTTAATTTTGGGGTCTCTTTCAGGAGGTGATTGGTGAATTCTTTCAATGGTGATTTTGCCTTCTGATTCTAAAACATCAGGGCAGTTTTCTTTCATGATTTCCTGGAAGATAGTGTCTAGATTCTTTTTTTCATCATAGCTTTCAGGAAGTCCAATTATCCTTAGATTGTCTCTCTTAGATCTATTTTCCAGGTCAGTTGTTTTTCCTAGGAGATATTTCACATTTTCTTCTATTCTTTTTTGTTTTTGTTTTTGTTTGACTGATTCTTGAAGTCTTATTGATACATTCACTTCCATTTGTTCAATTCTAATTTTTAGTGTATTATTTTCTTCAGTTACCTTTTTTAGCTCCTTTTGTAATTGGCCAATTTGTTCATTGCAGTCATTTTCCAATTCACCAATTTTGTTTTTCAGTGAATTGGTGTCTTTTTCATATCTCTTTTGTAGGGTATTGTATCCTTCTTGCAATGATCTCAATTCATTTCCCCATTTTTCTTCTAGCTCTCTTTTGAGATTCTTTATGCAGTCTTCCAGGAAAGCCTTGTGAAATGGGGACCAGCTCATGTCTCCCTTTGTGGCTTCCTCTGAAGTTGCTTTCCCTTTAGGAACCTCAGGATCTGGGGCCTGCCCTTCTTTCTCTCCATAAAAGTTGTCTATGGTGAGAGCTCTTTTCTGTTTCTTACTCATTTTTTAAAAAAGCTTGGGATCTGTTTAAAACAGAGAAGCAGCATCTGTGGTAATTTGCCCTGGGGGTTCAGCTAATTGACTTCCCTGTCTGGGCCATGGGGCAATAGGTTACAATCTACCTTTTACAAAAGGCAGATCTGCCAAAGCACATGCCCACAATCAGGGCACAGTGGCCCAAGAGGTTCACAGAAACTCCCCAGGTGCTTAGAACTTGCCACACTAAGTCCTGGCCCAGCTTCCTGCCCTGTCTGTGCTGCTGTCTGAGCTCGGCAAACTGAATGGCCCTTGGCTCATCTGAAACAGACTTGCTCCAGAGCTCTTCCAAGGTAACTTCCTCTGGAAATGTGTTGTACTCCAAATATTTGGAGACACTTTCCCTCCAGAACCAGTTCAGAGGTTTAATCTGCTGTTGGTTTGAGAGAAAGTCAGAGTAGGTCACAGAGAGTCGGGTCCATACTTTGCCATCTTGGCTCCACCCCCGACTTTTGAATATTCTTGACAACATTTAATACTGTCTTTCTTGATATTTAAAGAAACCTGGTTACCAGTGGCTTAAAAACAGCTACACTATGTGATGTTTGCTTCTGAGACACAGATGAATCTTCAGGTTTTGCTAAGAAATCATTGTATATTTAATTTTATTATTATTATTTTTTTTGCTGAGGCAATTGAGGTTAAGTGACTTGCCTAGGGTCACACAGCTAGGAAGTGTTAAGTGTCTGAGACCAGATTTGAACTCAGGTCCTCCTGACTTCAGGGCTGGTGTTCTATCCACTATGCTACCTAGTTGCCCCTGTATATTTAATTTAATTTTATATTTCTTTTATATAATATTGTAAATTTAAATAGATTCAAAAGATGGGCTGCTTTGGGGATGGTGCCAATCTGTAGAATCTCCACTATACTTATCTCCCACTCTTTGGGTGATAAGAATAATTGCTGGCAATTACATAGCACCTTGTGACATTTACAGACATTGCATTGAGCTTTGCAACAATCACCCCTTTTAGAAATTAGGAAAATAATACTTAGAAAATTAAGTTATTGCCTGACACAATCAGTAAATGTTAGAAAAAAAGATGTGAACTCGGGCATCAAGACCAGTGACACTTTTCAAGTGCAATATTGAATATAGTAGGAGGTGTGTCAGGAAAGTTGGACCCCAGCTCCTTAGCCTAGCTTTCAGGTGATTCCCTGCTAATACTATCACCTCTGGGCAAGAATTACACATTAATGTTATGTGAGTCATTAATACCTTAATGGGAAGTAGAAAGTAAGCTAGCAAGAAGGAACCTTCAAGCTTATTTTATTCAAAGATTTTCAAGAAACTGGTGGTTAAACTAGTTCTATAACTTGCCTAATAATTCATAGCTAGTGAGGAATGAAACCAACACTCAAACTCAGATTTTTTCAACACAACAGTTTCTTGAGAGCAGGGCCCTATGGGAAAAAGATAGAGATTAGACAGGTGGAGAGGTTCTGATGGAGTAAGGAAAGATGTTCGCAACAGTTTAGACCCGAGACATATTAGGGCAGGATGAGGGAACTGGTTAAGTAAAAAACAGAGGAAACTAATTTTTTCCTACTTACATTTTATTCAGAATATGCAACCTTTCTGGGATAGGGATGAGAAGAGAAAGAGGAGGGGGCTGATTACAGACACTGGATGCTGTTAAATTTCCCTACTCTTTTGTTTGTATCTGACTTTTTGTGACCCAATTTGGAGTTTTGTTTTGTTTTTGTTTTTGACAAAGATGCTGAAGTTACTTATCATTTCTTTTCCAGCTCATTTTATAAAAGAAAACTGAGGGTAACAGGATTAGGTAACTTGCCCAGAGTCACACTGCTAGTAACTGTCTGAGATCATTTATGAACTGAGGGCTTCTTGATTCCAAGCCCACCACGGTCCTAATTGCCCCTGTGTCATTTTATAGATAATAAAATTGAGGTATAGACAGGGTAAGGTGGTTTATCCAAAGTCATGCAGCCAAAGGAGTGTCAGTCAGTCTTGGAATCCAAGTTTCCTCACACCAGTCTATGTCCTTCCACTTCCGCACTGAATTAAGATAGTCTGTCTCAAGAGAGCCAATAGCCTTATTCCAAAACCTTCTTGAACTTCAAAGCTTTCCCTGACTTTTTCAGCCAGTGTTTGCTGGGATAGTTATAGATTGGTTGGCCCTGGCCAGAAAAAAAAATGGTCAAACTTTTCATAAAAACAACCAAGTTGCCCTGGCCAAACTCCCTAGCTTTGGGATTGGCAGCTGTGAGGGTTGAATTCCAAAAGTTCTCTCTGCAACCATGAAGTGCTTTTCACAGCATTGAATGTCAGAACTGGAAGGAACTTTAGAAGTCCTCGTGTTCAATCCCCTCATTTGACAAATGAGGAAACTGAGACCAAGGGAGAAGAGGCTCACCTAAGAATCCACAGCTGGTCAATTGAAGTGACAGGATCCAAACCCCAGCCTTTTGTCTCTAGACATCCTTTTATTAGATTGTGCTTTCTATCTTACTGTTCAATTACACCATAGTCACTTTAAGTTCTGCTTCTATCTGCCATGCCCATTGTCTTGTTTTGAGCCCTAAAGTCTGTAGAATATTTATCAAGTCTGGTGAAACTGCAAACTCCTGACCTCCACTCAGGTTCCCCATTAGATCTCTAAACTGGATGTCCCGTAGAAATCTCTAAATCCAACATGTTCCAAATTGAACTTATAATCTCTCCCCTCACACCCTCTCCTTTTTCAAACTTCTATATTAATATCAACTTTCCCAGGCACTGAGTTTCACAGCCTCTCCTTCATTGACTTACTTCCCATTTCTAAGCTGTTGCCAAGTATTGTGAGAGACAGTTGGGTGAGGCAATGGATAGAGAGCTAACCCTTCTGATCAATCAGAAGTTCCTTCTAATGCCCAGATCATGATTCATTTCATCCAAGCATCCAATATGACTCTGGGGTTTAGCCAAAGGAAATATTTTGCCATCGCTTCCCTCCAACTTCCACCTCCTCTCCTATAATCAGATCAATATTAATGTTGCTACTACAAAGGAAATGACAATCACTTACCATCCCCACTGATCAAGCAGGAGATCCTTCAGTTATGAAGATCTGTATTAAAACATGCTTTAAAAATACTAGGTATCATTATTATATATATTCAAATGTCTCCATTCAAACAACAGATTTCCTAGTTTCATCATAGACCTAGACTATTACAATGACATTTTGATCAGTTTCCTTGCCTCAAGTTTCTTTTTTACTCTTGTCTGTCCTCCACTCAGGTGTCAAAATGACCCCCCTAAAGTGGAGGGTCCCACTCCTCCTCCTGGCCCCATTGTCATTACACTCCATCCCCTATTTGCTAAATTCCAGTGTCTCCCTTTTACCTCAGAAGCAAATAGTCTTCTTTTTTTTCAAGTCCTTCACAAATTGTCTCCTTCCCACCTTCCCACTCTTTTAACATTTTACTTCCCTAGACATCCTCTGCAATCTAGTGACACTGGATTCCTTGTTCTTTCTCACATATGACTCTTCATCATTTTTCACTGGTTGCTCCTGGGTCTGGAATGACCTCCCTCCTTACTTCTGCATCCAGTCTCAGTTCAAACCTTACCTTCTGCAGGAAAATAAGCTAGTGCTTTTCCTCTGAAACTACCTCCCATTTACACAATATTAGTTCTTATATGTACTTTTTTGTTGTTGTTTGGTCATTTCAGTCATATCTGACTCTTTGAGACCCCATTTGGGTTTTTTTGGGCAAAGATATTGGAGTAGTTTTCCATTTCCTTTTCCAGCTCATTTTACAGATAAGGAAACTGAGGCAAACAGGATTAAGTGATTTGGCCAAGGTCACACAACTAGTAAGTATCTGAGACCAGATTTGAGCTTTGGAAGACTCATCTTCTAGACTCCAAGCCCAATGCTCTTTTCTCTGTCACCTTTCTATGTACATAGTTGTTTGCATATTGCTTCCATTAGAACATAAGCTCCTTGAGGTCAAGGATGGTTTTTTTGCCTTCCTTTATATCTCTAGTACTTAGTTCAGTGACCAGCACCTTTTAGGAACTTACTAAGTGCTTATTGATGATAATCACCTGAATCAGAGGAGCATAAATCTAGAGCTAGAATTGACCTCAGAGGTCACCTAGTCCAATCTATTCATTTTACAGATGAGAGAACTGAGGTTCAGGTATCATTATTATGTAAATGTCCAAATCTCTCCATTCACATAGCAGACTTCCTGCTGTAAGCCCTCATCATCTTATGACTAGACTATCACAAGATCAAACAGATAAAGACATGCTGTAAGAAGAATTTGAATTCTGTACTTCGATTCTACATCAGTGTGCTCTCTACTATATCCCACTGCCTCCAGCACAGTGTAGTTCCCACTTTTCCTTTTCTTTGGCATGTTTTCCCCTTTTCAGTGACCTGTTCATCTCCATCCTTTTATCTTTCTAGTGAGCTCTGGGTTAATTAACTAGTTGATACTTAGATCTTAGAATGCTAGTCTTTGAAAAATATTTGTATTTTTAAAAGAATAACTTAGGACAGGAAAATGTACATTTCAATAGTATTAATAGGCACATCATAGGCAGTAGGATTTCAGGTATTTTGGAAAGAGATATTCATTGTTAGGGGTGCCCTTTAAATTATATAAGTTTGTCACTTACTTTGCCTGTGAGTAAAGCTGGTTCTGTAAATCACCACAGTGCTCAAATAATCAAACTGAGGAGAAGGGAAATCTGGTTCTGATGCTGATTAGTTATGTATCATTAATCAAGTCACTTCATCTCTTCTTCTGGTGATGGCTTCCCTATCTGATAATTGGAGGTGGGGGAAAAGAACACGGTCCATGTAGCCATTGCTTTTACTTTTTGTCCATGAACTATGATTAGGCTTTTGTTTCTACAGTTGCCCTGAAACAGTTCTTTCTTGGGTCTTACCCATTCATCCTCCCTGCTTTTTGGTGCTCCACCAATCACTCTCTTTTTTCAAAAATTCCCTTTTCAGGATGCTGTATTCTCTCTTTTCTCACTCTCAGCCCCAAACAATTCCTTTTGATTACCAATATTAGATGGGTCTCATGTCGAGGTGGGTAATGCCTACTCTTGGAATAGAGTGACTAGAGGACCAACCATAATCACTCTAATTACCATAATTAGCTTTCATAGCTCTAAGCAAATCATTTAATCTAAGTCTCAGTTTCTGTCATTGTAAACTGAGGACAGTAAGTACTTCACATTTCCCCAGTACTATGAGAGACAGAGTTTTATAATGAAGAGATTAAGTCTGGCCTCTGACACATACTGATTGTCAGACCCTAGTCAAATTTTTCCACTTGCAACCCATTTTCACCTCAAAAATTTTTATATAATCTCAAGTATATAGGTATATAAAATAGATATACAAGTCAAACACTTACTTATAATAAATAATAAAGAAATTTATTTCAAAAGAATTCTTTGTAATTTTTTAATAGTAATGACATTTTAAAATGACTTTGTAATAGTCATTTTACTATTTATTAAAGATAAAAGCAAATTTACATACTAATGAGACAAATGTACTTATTTAATTTTTACATAAGAATTACACTTTAGCAATATATTTGATATATTTTACTGTTGCCAGATTTTTGTGACCCCCACAATCACTTATGCAACCCCATGTGGTGTCATTACTCACAATTTAAAAAGCTTTGTTATAGATTACAGAATACTTGTGTATTGGTAGAGGGAATTGGGGGGAAAGTGTTCTTAACCTAGGTAGAGTGGTGAAATCACTTGGTCTGGAGCACCAGGAAAAAATGTGTGTGTGTGTGTGTGTGTGTGTGTG
>JAJPUD010002137.1:220853-332514 GCA_023553655.1 Myrmecobius fasciatus
GAAGAAGAAGAAGAAGAAGAAGAAGAAGAAGAAGAAGAAGAAGAAGAAGAAGAAGAAGAAGAAGAAGAAGAAAGAAGGAAGAAGAAGAAGAAGAAGAAGAAGAAGAAGAAGAAGAAGAAGAAGAAGAAGAAGAAGAAGAAGAAGAAGAAGAAGAAGAAGAAGAAGAAGAAGAAGAAGAAGAAAAAGAAGAGAGAAATGGGAGCTGTTAACTCTCTCCCTCTACACCTGCTTCAGGGGGTAGTTTGTCCACTTGTGTGGATTTAGTTTCCACCTGAAATCAAATTATTTCCAGATCTTTTTTGGCTTCTTGTCTTTTCTCAGCCTCACTTTTTTCACTCTCTATGGAACATTCAGTTGGATGGTCTACCACAACCTACAATTAAGCTTCAAATTCAGACCCCTGTTTCCACCTTTCCCATGACTGCCAGCTGCACCACAATCTTCCCAGAGACCCAAACTCCAAATGCTTGGTTTTGCCTTCTCTTCTCTTTCCTTTGAGCCCCAAATACAGGGCCCTCAGCAAATCCTGTTGATTCTTCCTTGGCAAGAGTTCTAGCCACAATTGCAGGTTTGGGCCTTAACCACCTCCCACAAAAGAATCATTTCTCGAAAGTGTTGTTCCTCCATATTTTGTCCCTTCTCAGAACCCTGAAGTGGATTCTGTTTGCTTCTGATTTTCTCTGATAAATTAAAGAAGCTCTATTCTGAGCACTGCTAACCCAGAAAATTTAGATTTCATGTATTATCTGGCACAGTTTTCTAATTGTTCTATATGTGAGTCTTGTCTTCCTCCTTCCTTGAATACTGGCTTGGAATCATCATGATCTGTTTGAGTTCTATGCAAAGCATTCAAAGGCTTTGTGATCCTATGCAAGTCATAACCTCACAAATATAGTTTTAGGCATGGAAGGAACTTTAGAGAACGAGCAGTCAACCCCCCTCATTTTACATAAAATAGAACTTGTGGCCTCAAGAAGTTAAGTGATTTGTTCAGTCACACATTAGTAAGGGATAAAAAGGAAAAAAAGAGGAACAGCAGGAAGGAATGAAGGAAGGAAGGAAGAATAAAAGAAGGGAGAGAGGGAAAGAGGGAGGGGAGAAGAGAGGGAAGAAGGAACAAAGGAAGGAAAGAAGGAAGGAAGGGAGGGAGGGAGGAATGGATGAAAGCTGGAAAAAAGGAAGAATGGAAGGAAGGAAAGAAGGGAGGGAGGGAAGGAAGAAAGTGGACCAGTCACTGTGCTAAATAACGGGTATACAAATACAAAACAAACAAACAAAAAAGTTAATCCCTAATCTCAAGGACCTTCCATTATAATGGGAGTGGAGGAGAATTGCTCACAAAAGGGAAAAATGGATAGAAAAATGGATAGGAAAAGCAGATAGGGGAGAGTAGTTAGAGATTAACATGCCCACAGAGGAATAAAGCTTTGTGAAAGCTTGAAGTCAAGAAGAAGATTGGAATGGGAATAAGGGCTGGTTTGGGTCTCTCTACAAAATGAAGGTTCCATGAATAATTCACCAATGGGAGAAGATATTCCAAGCTGAGAAGGCTACAGGTATGATTGGATGGCTCCAAATACTGAGAGAAGTTTCAGAGAGGCACAGAGGCTGGGGCATGGCTTGGAAGACAAAATCAGGAACAGTATCACAATGGGAACCATTCCAGAAAATGGAAGCTATAAAAAGAATCCATCAGTGGATCAGGTAGGGTTTGAGCTCAGATTCAGTATTCTGACACCAAATACTTTATTTTCTCCATCAAACCGTGCTGCTTCCCAACCTAACTGATTTCACTCTCAGCTTCCTTATCTCAAAATGGGGTATTCTTGCATCACTTGGTTATTCTGAGAAGGAAATGAGGTGATGTGTGCAAACTGCTTTGTAAAGGCTTTAAGAGGAAATACCCCCAGAAAGATCATGGAAAGGACTTTGATTTTGGAGTCCGAGACAGTTTGAATTCCAACCTTGATTCAAATTCCAGCCTTGCCACTCTGCCTATATAAAGTTAAGCAAGTCGATTTTTCTGGCCCTCAGCTTTCTCATGTGTAAAATCACAGGTTTGAATTAGATGGCCTCCCAGGTTCCTTCCTTTAAATCCATGATCCTGTGATGTATGATTTCAGCAGCATGAGATTGGCCCCTTCACCCCAAACTCTGACTTCAAAGGTGAGTCCCAGGGAATTTCCCAAGGCCCATGGGAATTAAGTAACTGGCCTGAGATCCTGCACCTGGCTAATATTTTCTGTCTATGTCTCTCTTTTAAAAGGCTAAAATTGCTAGTTGAGCCTCCTCTATGTATCAATCCCTTTGTACTGCCTCCCTTTTTCTTCCTCATGAGATTCATTTATGTTTGGGCTCATCTGTGACAGGAACTCAAGTTGCCTGGTCCTTGGGGAGGACATCTTTGGGAACCTGTTTGTCATCAGGGCAGTTATGGAAAGGACTTGATCACTGGGTGGGACAAAGGCACAAGCTGAGTCCTTTCCAATGAGCTGATTTAGAAACTTCTGCCTAAATCCCAAGTTGACTAGGGAACCATGAAGCCTGGGGCAGGGAAACTGCTATGTTTGGCAGAGACAGGACTGCTCCTACCCAGTCCCAATGTATGCAGTTTAGTCTGGGGCTCTTCAGTGTCTGCTCTGCAAACCCCCCCCCAGCCATCTTTCCACCAAACTTTCCATAAAACTTCAAAGCTGTTGGCCTTTGGCCTGTTTGGCTCAGCACAGAAAGCCTCAAGGCATTCTCCAGGACCACAGAGGCCTGAGAGCAGAAGCCAGAGCATACAAGGAGCTGGAATCCAAACCAGTCCAATGGGCCAGGACAGGGAGCCCAGAATCTGAAAGACAAGACTGAACACTAGCATGGCCTTAGATCCAGTTCAACCCAACCTAACAGAGCAATTATTAATCAATTATTAATCAGTCAGCTAAGAGGAGCAGTGGAAGGGAACTGGGCTTGAAATCAAGAAGACCTGAATTTGATTTTCTATCTTAAATGTGGATCAGCCGTGTGACACTTGGCAAGACACTTCACCTTGCTCAACTTCAGTTTTCTCATCTGTAAAATGGAGGTAATAATAGTTCCTACCTCCCAGGATTTTTGTGAAGAGCATAAGAAGCAACATCTATAAAGTGTTTTTCAAATCCTAAAGGACTAGATCAATACTACTATTACTACTACTATTATTATTCAGTCATCTATTCTATGTAAGACATTTAAGGAAAAGTAATCAAGTGGATAGAGGTCCATTTTAGGAGCCAGGAAGACTTGGATTCAAGTCCTGCCTTGTATGAATCTGGGCAATTCACTTAAGCGGGTTTTTTCAGACAGTGAGTTGTAAATCAGCTGCCGATCTGCATGGGTAAATTTCCTTCTCAGGAATTCCTTAGACCATGAAATCAGAGGTCCAGGGTTATTTTTGTTTTGTTTTGTTTAATTTGCAAGTAACTGTGAGTCCCTAGGAATACAAACGTGAAAAAGACAGATCCTGCCTTGGAATTTATAGTCCAGTGGGAGATAGATAAATAGATAGATGGATAGACAGGCAGAGACAGACAGACAGATAGACAGATGATAGACTTTTTTTTTAGATTTTTTTTATTAAAGCTTTTCATTTGTATAACATATGTATGGGTAGTTCCCCAGCATTGATCTTTACAAAGCTTTCCATTACAAATTTTACCCCCAGTCCCCTCCCCTCCCCTAGATGGCAGGAAGTCCACTACATGTTAATAATGTTGAAATGCTTGAGAAGTTATGCAAGAAAAATCCTATCTACAAGAAAAAAAAAGAAAATCAAAGAAAGGCAGCACAATGCAAGCAAATATCAATAGAGAGCATGAAAATGTTACATTGTGGTCCATATTTCATATCCCTCTCTCTGGGTGTATATGGTTTTCTTCAGTGAACAATTGGAACTGGTTTGAGACAATTCTTTGTTGCAGAGAGCCATGTCCATAAGAATTGATCAGATGACAGACTTTTAAAATGCTTACTATGTGATTTTCCATGCTAAGGAAGATATTATAAACAGTTAAATAAAAGAGAGAATATGGGTGCCAAAGAGAGTACAAGGTGCTACAAAAATGGAACACTTTAGGCTAGAATAACACGGAAAGGCTGCATGAAGAACTGAAGTATATGCTATCATCTTAAAGCCGGGATTCTTAACCTAGGTGCATGGATAGATATTTGGGGATTCATACACTTAAAAAAAATTTTGACATAGTACAATATGAATAATTTAATCCTTTGTAATTTTATTGTAAAAACATTATTCTGAGGTCAGTCCTGCTTGGAGGGGGTCCATCTCACAAAGAAGATTAGGAATCCTTGCCTGAAAGGATAGACAAGATGGAAGAAGAGAGGAAATGGCAGAAATTCTCAGATGATTATTCATTTTTATGATATTTTAATGTTTACCAAGCATTTTGGTCAAGACAACCATGTGATTTAGACAACACTAACATGATCATCATTTGTTTACATATGAAGAAATCGAGAGAAATCAGGTACCTTGATAAAAGTCATACAGCTAATTAGTACTCAAACTGTACAGTTGCTTATGGTTACCCTCTAGAATGTCCTTGTATTTACACATAGATGTATATATGTATGTGTGTAATATGTACCCATGTGTATGTATACATCTGTGTATTGTATTGTACAATGTAATATGTAAATGTGTGTGTAAAAGTATATGATCATATATACCTATACATGAAAAATCCATGTATCTACACATTTATGCACACACAAACATTCAATAAATTTAATAAATATTTATGTGTCTACTATGTGCTAAGTGTTGAGGACACAAAAAAGAGATAAAAGATAGTCTGTCCTCTCAAAGAGCTCTAGATAGAAAGATAAACAGATTGATGAATGGTTAGATAGATAGATAATAGATAGATAGATAGAGAGATAGATAGTTAGAGACTATAAGTTCTTGGGGAGAGAGACTATTTCATTTGTTTTTGTTCCCTCAGCACCCAGGACAATCCCTGATACCTAATAGACACTTTAAAAAGCTTTTGGACTAAGAGAAAAATGGCCTGTGAACCCAATCCCTATATAAACAAAATGCACATATGCAATTCCCCACATGGAAAAGAATAGGGAGCCTGCTTGTGGGAAAATTGTGATGACTTCTAATGAAAGTACTAGTGATTTTTGAAGCCTGTGAGGACATTCTGTAACTAAATCCAGTTGCTGACCACATGGTGAACAGCAGCTTCTTTGATTAGCTGTGGCTTTAGAATCAGAACTGGAGGTCATTCAAAAGGCAATGTTCAACCTTGTCTTCACTCTTGGTTTGACCCCTTCTCTTGGTTTGACTTTTTTCCAGTTGGGCAGCCTTCCAGTGAGAAACTCTGCTATGATCAGGGAGGCGTTGGGCCCTCCTCATCCAAGGCTAATGGGTTGCCTGGCAAATATGGTTTTGGCTTTTTGTCGTGGTGCTTGTTTTTACATTTTTGGTAAAGAGATGACTAGAGTTTGTGAATTACAGAAGATCAAGAGGAAAACCAATTGAAGTCTAGGAGTCTAGAGGTCTAATCTAGGAGTCTAGCCTGAGCCAGGCTTTGCAATCAGCCAAGCATTGATGCTCAAAGGAGTGGGGAGTAATCTTTGGGATGCAGTTCAGAAGTGGCTGAGATAACTACTCTTCATCTGATTTGGATGAAGAACACTGAAGAGCTACTAACAAATTTTATTCAATATGAACATATACTCTCCAAGTAGAATAGTATACCCCCAGATTGATAGAGGGGGAAGTATTTATAATCTGTTCCCATCATAGATCTTAGAAGCAAATATCTTTGCAAAAGCTACATGATCATTGGTTAAATACAATTGGGTACTAGTCAATGGTGATTAACAGTGAGGAACACACTTGAAATGGGGGCTTGAGCCCATAAGGTTAGAGAAGAGATGTCCCAGTCTCTCAGGAGCACCCTTAAAAGCTTGAAGGGGAGATGTAGACAACCTTGCTTAAGAAGAGCAAGATTAAGATGCTCACTATCAACTCATTCACCACTACCTTATGGCAGATCGGAAGCCTCAAGGGTTTTTTCCTTTCTTCATATCAGGTCCACCAAAAATCAACGTGAAACTCTTAATAGGCAACTGTGTATTGGTTAGGCAGGGTGTAGGGACCGAATCAAAGAGTGACTCTGACTCCTAGGGACTTTTTGGACTAGAATCTATGAGACCCTATTTCCACAAGGAGCAAGGAGCCCTGGTCTATCCCAATCCCTGCTTAATTACCTATTTATCTTACTGAAACAGCCTAGAATCAGGAAGATTCCAGAGATTCTAGAGCATTTCTTATGCCACTCTATGAGTATTCTCATACTATTTCCCTTATAACTATGGTGTCACCCCCCCCAGTGGAATGGCAATCTCCTGGAGGCAGAGCCAATACTCATCTCCATTTCTTTTGTGCCCTGTGCCTCCACTGAAGTCCTCCTCTGAAGTGTGTTAAGAACTTGTTTGCATAATTATCAATCAACAAATATTTACCAAATGCCTACTAAGATTGGCAACATTCTACTTTTCAGTTAATATTGCTTGGGAAGTAGAAATTTGTAGAAGAAAGAGAAATGGATTTGAGTCTCCCGTGTGACTTTGGGCAAGCTCTTAAAACTCTTGGTCTGCAGAAAAAGGATTATGGGTTTGGGCACATTGAAAGTCTTTCTTAGCTCTAAATTTTATTGTGTGACACTTTTCTGAAGTTTAGTCTCTTCTCTGATAAATTATCTAAGGTCCCTTCCAGCTTTAAATCTATAGACCTAGGTTTTTGTAATAGAGGAGAGGAGGTATATAATGACTTTATATCATCTCATTCCAGTTCAGCTCTAGCAAGAGCAATAAATCTCAAGTAAAAGAACAGGGATAGGTTATAAGAATGGATTGACGCAGGTGCTTCCTGGTTTTTTTGGTTGTTTTGTTTTGTTTTGTTTGTTTTTTTAACAGGATTAGACTAACTCAGATCTAGCTGAGTTGCTTTGAATACATAAAATGTGTGTTCCCCTCCAACCTTTATAGGAGTGATAGGAGGAGGATATGGAGTCTCTGGTTAGAAGAAAGGCAATAACATGTAATCAAGGGAAGAACATAAGGGCACAAGAGTCATCCTTCTGCTTTTGTGATCCCTCTGTAGGGAGAGTAACATCTGATATTCTTTTTCTTTTTGCTCTTTTAAAAATATTTAAGATGGTGATATTTGGGGTTTTTTGTTTTTTTTGTTTTTTTTTTTTTGCTTAAGCAATTGGGGTTAAGTGACTTGCCCAGGGTCACACAGCTAGAAAGTGTTAAGTGTCTGAGACCAGATTTGAACCTAGGTCCTCCTGACTTCAGGATTGGTGCACTATCCACTGTACCATCTAACTGCTCCTCTTTTTGCTCTTTAAATTCTTCAACTCTGACTTAGAGTAACCAGTGGTTGCTGCCTTATCTCTGCTCCATTTGAAGCTGGAAGGACTATGTGGCTTCATGTCAAGGTATGGCTGAGCCTGGGTGAGACCATGTAATTCCATACCATCTGCAGGAATGGTTTGTATCTGGGTTTTAAGAGTTACTGTTAAAATTACATCCTCAGTTTATGGAAGTTGGTTCAGATGACTTTGTACATTGGTCCTGAGTCAAAACTACCTCTGAAAGGGCATCCCCCTGCATATCTCATCAAACATTTCTTTCCTCTCCAGCAGAATTTTCTCTATTTAGACTGATGGAGGAGCCAATCTCATGTCCTGTGATCCACGCTTTAGAGCTACTACTGAAAGATGTTGGCTGGAAAAGGGGGAGTATTTAGCTGAGTCCCCAAATCCTTTTCCAAAGCAGTATTGAGCACCCCATCCTGGTGTGGAGGTCCCGATGTTGTTCAGAACTGCAGAAGCCCTGGAACATTCTGCTAAACTGAAAGGACATTCGGTATTAGCCTATATGAGTCCATTATCTGAAAGCCAGCTTAGCTCAGTGCAGGGATGGTCTTCACTAGAAGACTATTTTTGGACATAAGCAGTGAGAGGGTCATATTCTGGCTCTTCTGCTTGCTACCCATGTAAACCTAGACCAAGCGTTTAACTTTTAATGTCTTCAGTTTCCTCATAGGTAGAATGGGGTAACAGGAGGTTGGAAAAGAATTAGTGGTTCCCACTTAGTGGTTCATAAACTCCTTAGGAACCTTAAACTAAAAAATTCCTTAATGGAACTTTAAGCAGTAAATAATTACAAAATATTGTGGGTAGTACATTTAATTACCTGAGTTCTTGTTGCTGAAAGATGATTACAAAACAAAAAAAAAACACTGCTTTTATTGTTATTGGTTATGATCTAGCCACTGGACTATATCATAGGATCATAGCTTGATTTGGAAAGAACCTTAGAGCTCATCTACTCTAATCCACACATTTTGCAGATGAAGAAATTGGAAAAACATCAAGTGTCTTGCTCAGGTAATAGGTGACAGAGCCAAAAAATCAAACCCAGGTCTTCTGATTTCAAATTAAAGATATTTACTATTTTCCACATTGCCTATAAGCTACCTGTTAGCTTGATGTCTGGGCTCCCAAGAATCTATGAATATCAAGGAATGTTAGGGGGAAAGGGGTGTTCAGTGTAGGTAAAGGAAGTACCTGTCCCATGAAATCACAGAGTTTTGGGATTAACAACAACCTCTGTGTACAGAGGTGCTCAGGAAATACTTCCAAGAAAACTCCCTTGCTTACAAAGAAAACAAACCAATGGGTGGAAGGCTGCACTTCCCAAGAGTCAAGGCTAACCTTTTCATGGGAAACAGGAAGGGCACAAGACAGGCAGCAAAGAGAAGAGAATACTGGAGATCAGGGGACCTGGATAACTGAACCAGAACCACCCAGGGAGGGCACTGCTTTTGGGGGGTTGATTTTGGCTGAATTTTGAGAACCTGGCACCAAAGAGCTAGCAGAAGGTTATGGCAGATGCAGTTGGTAGTTTTATTTCATCAGGGGGACAATGACATTTTTGTAAGCCTTGGTATTCACAGAGACTTGGCCATGAAAAGAAGTGATGAGCTTAGAAACAAGAGTGATCTATCATGTTTGAAAGCAAGTTCCACTCCCCCCACAACCCCATATATTAGATCAATCCCCATTCCCAGGACCAACTAAAGCTTAACCAGCACGTGTGCTATCTCTTCCATCTCTCTGTCCTCCTGGAGTGAACCAGGTACATAAACCGGGGGGATTCGGAGTAGTTTGTGCACATATGTGCATGTAAGTGTGTGCCTTTGTATTTGTGTGTGTGTCTTTCCAAAGAGTTAGCTCACCCTGCCAGCACACTCCTGGAAAAAGCAAAAAAACAGCAATAGTAAATAACAGACAGCAAACATCAGGCAGAGATTCCCACCCTGGCCTGTGGCAAACCACCAAGCAGACTGGTGAGGGATTGCCATCTCAACCCTGCTGCTATTGTTAGGCCTGTATCCCACCAAGGCTGAGTTGGCAAGAGAGCATGTTTTCAGTAATTGTGGCTTCAAAAAAAATCTGAATTGGCAAACTTGGGCTGCTAGTTCTAGTGCTCTGGACTGTGGCTCAGCTCATCTCTTGGGGAGATGGTTTATGGCTGCTTATGTGGAATCTATTCAGAAGCTCAGAATCAGTTCTAGGGAACAGAGTGAGAAAACTCTGAAGGTCAGGGATGACAAACACTTTCTTTTAGAGGCAGCATGGACTCAAAGGGCTTGTTGTTCCTTGTTTGCTGTTTGACTTTGAACAAATCCATTGTACTTCTCAGTTTCTTATCTATATAATGGGGACATACACATGTAGGGTTGCTGTAAAGATTGAATGAGAAAATGTGTATAAAATACTTGGCAAACCAGGTTGTGTGAGAAACCTGAGACAACTGTCAAAAGTTTTTCTCAATCAGTCAGTCAATCAATAAGTTATTTCTCAATTGACTCCTATGTACTCAATACTGTTCTAGCTGCTGGGAATACAATGATGAAAGTGAAACAATACTACCTTCTTGGAATTTACATTTCACCAGAAGAAATACATACATAATTATGTATATAAAATAAATAGATATAAGGTGATCTTTCTGGGGAATCACTAAGGTTTTGAGGGTATCAGGAAAAGTTATATGTAGAAATTGATACTGCATGGCAGAGCCAAGATGGCACTCTTCCCTCCAACTTTTCCATGAAGATCTAGAAAAAAAAAGACTACTAAACTGAATCTTGATGGAAAAATTCAAGAAAAAAAATCATAGAAGACCATTTTTCCAGTTACTTTTTCCAGAATGTCATAAAAATACAGAAAAAATCACTGTAGATTCTGGGATCAGGCTGTATGTGAAGCATTCCAAAGTGGGTATTGAAAGATAGCCCTCCACACAGAGGTCTCAGTTGCAGAAGCAAGATATCAATTAGCAGCTGTGTCACCCACCATCCAGTTCTGATTCACAAGTCCAGGCCATACTAAATAAGAAACCTGAAGCTAGGCATAGTGGTCCAGGATGAGAATTGTTTGTGGATCCTGGGCTGAATACTGAGCAAAGAACAAGTCAGAAGCAAGCAGTACCTATGGGGCTTTGACCCTATGAAAAGAGCCAGGATGAGAGCCAAAGAGGGAGAATCTTCAGTTTCAGCCTTCAGCCCAGTTTGAAATCTTCAAGGCAATAACTATATCCAGAATCCCAGACCAAAAGGGAATCTCCATTTATATCATTCTGAACCTACTGGGGTTTCTAGTTGACTGACACAATTGAGTTCAGTAATCTACTGAAACTCCATCCAGGAGCAAGCTCACAGATTGTGTTGCTCAGACTTGAAACCAAGGCTAGGTCAGACCACTTTGGTAACACTGAAAGCCTGACCTATCCTGGTCCTGAGATTAAGATTATAGCAAAATGTAATATTGCAAGAAAACAGCAACAGGGTCAGTCCAGATCTTCCCACCATAGAGGGCTCAGCTCTAACATTATCTGAATTCAAAAAGTAGGATGGAAGAATGAGCAAGAAAAAAAAAATCTCACCATAAAGAACTATTATATAACAGGTACACTCAAGACAGAAATCTAGAAGAAGAGAATGGTTCCAAAATATTTCAAGACTCTAAGAAGGGCAGTTGGGTACAAGTTTCAACTAAAATTTCTGAAAGAGAAAAAGATGGTCATAGAATACTTTTCACTTAAGATGGAAGCAGAAGGTAAAGGTAAGAGGGAGGATAATAGGGAGTTTAAATTAAGGAAGAAACTAGTTTTAAATAAAACAAGTTCTGACTATGGAGAGGAGACTGCAAAGAAAGATTTATAAGAAAAGGAAGAAAATATAAGAACCTATGATTGAGTTCTGAGTGACGAAAAGAAAAGAGGGAAAGAACAGAAGCAGATTGCACAAAATCTAGTTCACTGGTATTGAGTATACTTTTTTTCTCACTACCCTTTTCTTTTTTTTTTATTTGCAAAACATATGTATGGGTAATTCTTCAACATTAACCCTTACAAAGCTTTCTGTTACAAATTTTTCACCCCAACTCCCCACCCCTCCCCTAGATGGCAGGATATCCACTACATGTTAATTATGTTAAAATACTTGACAAATCGAATATATGTGTACATATTTCCACACTTATCATTGTTGTGCAAGAAAAATCATATCTACAAGAAAGAAAAATCAGATAAAGGAAACACAATGCAAGTAAACATCAATCGAGAGCATGAAAATGTTATGTTGTGGTCCACATTTCACATCCCTCTCTCTCTGGGTGTATATGGCTTTCTTCACTGAACAATTGGAACTAGTTTGAAACATTTTATTGTTAAAGAGAGCCATCAGAATTGATCATCATATAGTATTGTTGTTGCTGTGTATAATGATCTCCTGGTTCTGCTCATTTCATTCAGCACCAGTTCATGCAAGTCTCTCCAGGCCTCTCTGAAATCGTCCTGCTGGTCGTTTCTTACAGAACAATAATATTCCATAACATTCATATACCATAATTTATTCAGCCACTCTCCAATTGATGGGCATCTATTCAGTTTCCAGTTTCTAGCCACTACAAAAAGGGCTGCCACAAACATTCTTGCACATGTGGGGTCCTTTCCTTCCTTTATGATTTCTTTGGGATATAAGCCCAATAGAAATGCTGCTGGGTCAAAGGGTATGCACAGTTTGATAACTTTTTGAGCATAGTTCCAAATTGCTCTCCAGAATGGCTGGATCCGTTCATAGTTCCACCAACAATGCATCAGTGTCCCAGCCTTCCCACATCTCCTCCAACATCCGTCATTATCTTTTCCTGTCATTTTAGCCAATCTGACAGGTGTTCACTACCCTTTTATTGATAAAGAATGGAAATAAAGAGAAGAATTATAAGAGATAATAAAGGAGAAAAATACATCATTAATAGTAATAATTCTGAGTGTAAATGGGATGAACTCACCCATAAAATCAAAGAGGATAGCAGAATGGATGAAGATAGCAGAATGGATTAGAAATCAAAATTTACCAATACATTGTTTACAAGAAACATATTGAAACATAGATTTACACAGTTAAGTAAGGAACTGATTAAAAATCTATTAGGCTTTCAACTGCTAACATTCTGTGAAAGAATGGACATGAATCCTTGAGAGTTGCAACCCAGGGTCAGGAGAATAAATAGTGCAGATTAATATTCAAAGTGCATGAGACTTGCTCAATGTTAGTATCTGGGTTAAAGCTTTGAATGTCTCATATTAGTTTCAGCTCTACCTAGAAGATATATTACATTTGTCAGTAACAATAGATCCATATAATTTTTTTTATCAACTGTGTTTGGTGAGACCAGTTGAAGAGGAATAGAGTGATAGTTTCACTAAATCTGGTTTATGTAAAGTTAATTCAAGTAAGCAACCACTTATTAAATTCATACTATAAGTAGGGCTCAGTATAAGGTGATATAAAGATAAATACAGTCTTTGCTCTCAGGGAATTCATAATATATGATGACACATATGGGGAAATAGGTGGTACAATAGAGTTTCAGTTTAAGTTAGGAAGTCCTGAGTTAAATCCACCCTCAAATACTTACTAGCTCTGTGACGCTGGGCAAGTCATTCAATTGTTTCAGTTTCCTCATCTTTTAAAATAAGGATAATAATAGCACTTATTTCCCACAGGTGTTGTAGGATCGAATGAGATAATATTAGTAAAGTACTGAACATAATGCCTGGCACATAGTAAATACTACATAAATGCCAGTTATTATAATAATAGTTATTATAATGTAATCTAACAAAATAATATAATAATATAATTATTAAATTATAGTATCTCAGATTTTAAAAGGATCTTATATACCATCTAGAAAAGTTTGTACTTGTACAAGTATTCTGTCTACTTTGTCCCTGACAGGGAGTCATCCAACCTTTCTTTGAGGAAGGGGTACCAATAGCTTTCCAAGGCTTCCCTTTCCAATTTGAGCTTGTTCCCATTATTAGTTTTCTAACCTCCAGGTGAAACCTTCCTCTTTGCTATTCTCTGACTCAACTTTACCCCTTATTGATAGTAGTTGAGTCCTCAGGAACTAAGGAGAACAAGTCTCATCCTTCAATTGTTAATACTAATACTATTAATATTTCCCATTATCAGATAGTGGGAAAAGTCCTAGAGTTAGAGCCAAAGATGTGTATTTGAATCCTGATTTTATGGCTTCTTAGATATGTAACTCTAGGCAAGTCATAACTAACCCCTCTGTGACTCAATTTCCTCAAATGTAAAATTAGAGCGTTGCATTAAATAATGTCAAAAGACCTTTTTTGTTCTACAGTTAGAATTCAAAATCATTTCCCTTCTTTTTTCCCTTTAATAGATACATCCTTAAATACCTTAAGCAATTCTAATAGAACATAATTTCAAAGCCCATAACCACCCTCATATCAAATTCAAATAGAAACCAAATCCTGCCTGAATGTATTGACATAGAAAACTACAAATCAACATTATTTATATTGTATTGATTTGGAGGCAGGGCAGGGGGAAAAGGGCAACTAGGTATATAGGAATACTGGACTACAAATCAGAAAGATACATCTTCTTCTGGATTTGAATTTAGGCCCAGCACTTTATTTACCAGATCACCTAGTTGCCTTTAAGAGAGGCAAACAAAAAAGAGAAAATTCTTGGAGAGAAGCATAAAGACTCATTTTCCTGAGTTTAAATCTGGCCTCAGATGATTAGTGGCTGTATTACTTTGGGCAAATAACTTAATCCCTTTTGCCTCAGTTTCTTCATCTGTCAAATGAGCTGGAGAAGAATATGGCAAACAGGATTTTTGCCCACAAAACCTCAAAAAAGATTTATAGCAGCTAAATAGATCAGTAAAAGCCTCATCTAGAAGGTGACACTTAATCAGAGCTTTGAATAATAGTAGGGACTTTTAAACAGTATAACAGAATAGAATGAATATTTATCATGTACCTACTCTGTATCAGATACCATGCAAAAAATATTACAAATATCTCATCTGATCTTCACAACCCTAGAAAAGAGGTGCTGTATTATACCCATTTTATAGTTGCAGAAAAAAAGGCAGAGAAAGATTGCTCAGGATCACACAACTAGTAAGTGTCTGAGACCAAATTTGATTTCAGTTCTTCCTGACACTAGGCCCATGTGTCTATCTAGTGTGCTATCTAGTTACCTCTGGTAAAGGTAATGAACATTAGAAACGAGTGCATATGACAAGGGAGTGCATTCTAAGCATAAAAGACAGTCTGTACAAAGGTATGGATGTCATATATATCTGTATGATATCCTATTTGAGAAACAGGAAGATGGACATTTTGAATGGACCAAAAAGTGTTTGAAGAGTAGTTTGATTCAGCTGGAAAGACAGGTTAGAGTCAAGTTATGATGTGTGTGTTAAATGGCCCCTAAAAGGGGTTTGCATCTGAAGCTAGAGGTCATAGAGAGCCACTGAAGTTTTTTGAGCAAGGGAATAAAAAGCTTTAAGACCTAAGCTTTAGGAATATCACTCTCTAAGCTCTATAGAAGATGTATTAGAGAGGCAAGAACTAATTAAGAGGCAATTACAATAATACTGATAAGAGAAGTGATAAGTGCCCTTGGGTGAGCATCTTGTTAGTGAGGAGAAGTGATAGGTGAAATAAGATGAGTGAATGATTTCCCCAAAGGAGTGATATAGAATGAGAAGAGGTGAGAAAATTAAATCTTGGGGTACAATAGGATTTAATGGATGAGGTTACAAAAGATAAATAAGGGGAGGGGAATAAGCATCTACATATTTTTATAGTACCTCACCTGATAAGAGCTTTACAAATATTACTGCATTTTAATCTTCATAACTCTGGGATATAAAGCTGTTATTATTTCTATTTTTCAGTTGAGGAAATCGAGGCAGAAAAAGGTTTAATGGCTTTGCCCAAAGTCACATAGTTAGTAATTGTCTGAGGCTGAATTTGAACCCAAGTTCAGTATTTTTATTCACTGTGCTACCTAATTCCCTCTAAAAGAGGGAAGTAAGAGAGAAAATTCTTGGGCAGAACCATAAATGAATATTTATGAATTTGATTCTTCCTGTTATCCCTTCTTATTTCTCAAGAAGGGAAAAGACCGTAGTCAGGAAGTCAATTTAATAAATAATTATCTATGCTAATTGTCTTTCACTTCTCACCTTCTGAATCTGGCTTCCTCCTTCATCACTTGGCTGAAATTGTACTCTCCAAAGTTACTAAGAAAATTAATAGCTGAGAGAAATTTTTATTTTACTATTATATTAATAAAGAATTATTAAATTGGAGTCTAGGATTTTCTTCTTGATTTTCTCATTAAGGGCCCAAGTCTTATTAAAGTGAATCTCTGAAGGAAGTAACTGATTGATGCCTTCAAGGAATATGCTCTTCAATCTCAAGTGGAGCTCCATCCAATTAGGAGATTTAGCTTCGGTTTAGAGTATAAACAGAATTCAATCTGGGCAAGTTCTTATCCTGGAGAAAGATTTCCTGTTTTTGTGCTGGAGGAGTACTAAAGGAGGTTTAGAGATTAGGGTAACCCAACTCATGAAGTAGAAACCAACCAGAATGGTCTGAATGGAGATAGATTAAGATGGCTGAGTCTCATGATCAAACCACGTTCTCAGTAGGAGGAGCTGAAGATTTATTTTTCTTTCTTTTTAATTAGTTACATTATTTTTATTTACTTAATAGCATTTTTCCCAATTGCATGTGAAGATAGTTTTTAACATTCCCCTTTGTAAGAGTTTGAGTTCCAAATTTTTTTCTCCCTCTGTCCTTGCCTCTTCTGTCCTCAAGACAGCAAGCAATCTGATAGAGATGATACATGTACAAACATTTTAAACATATTTTCATATTAATCATGTTGGGAAAGAAGAATCAGAACAAAAAGGAAAAACCATGAGAAAGAAAAAACAAACAAATTTTAAAAAGGTGAAAATAGTATGCTTTGATCCACATTCAGTCTTCATAGTTCCTTCTCTGGATGTGGACAGCATTTTCATCACAAATCTATTGGAACTGTCTTGGATCACTATTGCTGAAAAGAACTAAATCTGTCATAGTTGATCATCACACAATCTTCTATTACTGTGTACTCCATTCTCCTGGTTCTGTTCACTTCACTCAGCATTAGTTCATGTAATTGTTTCCAAGTTTTTCTGAAATCAGCCTGCTCATCATATTTTATAGCTCAATAGTATTCTATTACATTTAAATCCCACAACTTATTTAGCCATTCCCCAATTAACGGGCATCCCTTCAATTTCTAATTACTTGCTACCACAAAAAAAGAACTGTTATGAATATTTTTGCACATGTGGGTCCTTTTCTGAATATTGATTGCTGGCTAACTTAATTAATAAGTTGATTATTAATTACCAAGAAACTCTGTCTCTCCAGGTTTTTCATTCATTTCATAGCCAAAAACTGATGGCCTTTAATAAATCTTCATCCTTTCTGACCTTCTTCAGCCTTGACCCAAGTTGACCTGTCTCTTCTAATGCCCTCCATTTCCCCAGCTCTCTCTTGGTTCTCCTCCTACCTAAATGACACTCCTTATCAGGCTCCTTTGGGATTGTCATACATAGATTCAACATTGGAAGAGTTATCATCTAGTTCACTTATTTTATTTTACAAATGAGAAGATCAAATCCCTGAGTAGGGAAGGAATTTGTTTAAAGTCCTAAAGGTCACAAGTGGAAGAAAAAGATTCAAACTCATGACTTTTAATTATATTATATGGTCAACTTTTAATCATTTCAAGTGAATTGTAATCCTATATAGATTTTCCCTTAACATCTCTACCAATTGTTCAGAGGATAAAAATCCTTTCACATTGATACAAGCAAAATATAATTAGAAAAACAAATCTACCAGGAATGGGAGGGTGGAGAGAGCAAGGAGTAATGGGATACCCTCCAAAGAAAGAGAATAATCAATTATTTGTAACTTTGGATTTTCTAATGCCCTGCTAATTCCCACTTCTGTTGCTGTCAAGGTTCATGGTAATTAACTAAACAGGGAAAAATGAGTTTAATTAAAATTATGTTAGAAAAAGACTAGCATTTCCACTAGAAACCTACCTTAAAATACTTACTAGAGATGTGTAAGCCCTTATAATACAACTGTACCATTTACCTAGCTCAGCACAGCCTGGACTAAATCCTAGAGTCAATATCAATCAATGTACATTAAGAGAGAACAGCTCAAGGTTGCTCTATTGACATGGGAAGTTTTGAAGCAACATGTTTGTTCTCTATTTTTTTAAAAGGTTATTTTCAGATGAGGACACAGGAAGGGGAGAGCCTTTTTAAAGACCACACAGGTGAGCTCAGTTCCAATGTCTTTTCCAGGGTTCCATGCCACCCCCAGTACCCACCAGGCATTGGAAGGGATTTCTGCATTACTTTCTGTAAATCACATCTCCTCTGTTCTGTTAATAGTTTGCCTTTCCTCATCATAGTGAAGGCAGAAAAGAAGGCATTTAAAAAGACCAAGCTGAGGTGGTAAAAGGCATCTGAGACATATTCTTATCAGAGTGGGTAATCCAAGAGGGTTTATAGACAAATTTTCAATTGTGTAGCCTTTTCTCATTGTACATCCATTCTGATTTCTCATTTGTCATCAAGTTATGATAGTGACAAACCAGTGTTTCTGCTTCAGGAATGTTTTAATTGACAACCTAATTTAATAGCTCCAAACCAAATGACCACCATGGATGGAATCAAAATCTCTTTGTTTAAAGAGCACAAATAAGACATCTCCTAAATATGCTAGCTCTATTGTTGTAATTAATTTTTTTTGTTTCATATCATGTGGTTTGCCATTTCCTTATCCAGCTCATTTTACAGATGAGGAAACTGAGGCACAAAGGGTTAACTGATATGCCAGGGTCATATAGCTTATAAATGTTTGGGGCCAGATTTGAATTTAGCTCTTCCTGTTTTTGGGTCTAACACTATATCCACTATACCACCTAGCAGAATTCCATATGGCTAGGCACTGACTAATGCAATAGCCACTTAAATTTTCTCCTTCTCTCAAGTCTCTTAGACTCAAAGACAATTTCCATTTAGTGGCAAAAAAATAATTTTCTACATTATTCTCCTATTTAATAAACTCAAATGACTCCTTGCTGCTTCTAAGATCAATAATATTCCTAGTCTCACAACCTAGGAGTTATTCTTGACTCTTCACTTTCTCTCACTCCCCATATCCAATCTAATGACAAGTTTAGTCAATCATACCTTTTCAACATCCTTTATATTTCTTCTTTCTCTCTGATGACACTGTTATTACCCTGATATAGACCCTCATCACTTCACACTTGGCCCATTGCAATAGCCAGCTACTTGATCTCCCTACCTCAAGTTTTTTTCCATTCCAATCTATCTCCACCCAATAATTAAAGTAATTTTCCTCAATCCCAAATTTGACCCTTCTCTCCCTACCCTCTTCAATAAACTCCAGTGGCTCCCTATTACATTCAGGTAATACCAAATTATTTGGATGCGTCTTAAAATCCTTTATAACCTGGCCCATTTTCAGTCTTCTTAGATTTTACTCTGCATTCTCCCTCCCTCTAATTAGTACTCTCTTCCAGTGACATTGGTCTCCTTGCTGATCTTCACACAAGAAAGACACCTGATCTTAGATATCTCTCATGAATTTTCACTGGTTATCCCTTTTGTCTGGAATTCTCTCTTCTTCACTTCTATCTTCTGGCTCCTTGGCTTCCTTTAGCTCCCAACTAAAAATCTCACTCTCAAAAGAAGTGCTCCCATCCACCATGCTCCCCTTCATGCTAGTGCCTTTCCTCTGTTATTAATTCCAATTTATCCTATTATATATAATTTGTGTGTAGTATTTTGTTTTGTGGGGGGGGGTTTGCATGTTGTCCTATTATTATACTGTGGGCTCCTCCAGGATTAGGTTTGTTTTTGTTTTTGTTATTGTTTATTTTGCCATTCGTTGTAAGCCTTTAGCTTAGTACCTGGTTCTTGGAAAGTGTTTAATAAATGCTTTTTGATTTGACTCGAGGTTTAGTATTTATAATCTTTTTAAACTGGTCTCTAATCTACTTTTCCAGCCTAATTATACATTGCTCAGCTTCATTCATTCTATAATTCAGCAGAGCTGTTTTACTTGTGCTCTATACATATCTCCATCTTGTCTCCAAGCCTTTGCTTGGAAATCACAACCTTCTTATTTCTGAGTTTTAGAATTCGTTGTTTATGTCAAAGTTCACCTCAAGTGCTAATTTTTATAGCAGGTCTTTCCTGAACTACCTGCCCCCAAATACACTATACCCATTTTCTATATACCTGTGTAACTGGTATTTGTGTACATTCACATTACCCAATATGGAGACATCCATATGAGAGACAGCAGGAACCTGGTTGTTGAAGAAGGCATTCTGTGCTCATATCATATCACACGAGTGAGAACAGCCACTTTCCATTGGCTTTGCAGGTGAATTTTTTGATCTATAAGCCTGGGACAGTCTTGCCCTCTTTTTCCAGCTACATTCAGGGTATGAAACTATATAGGACTGTATTATATAGGAACTGAATTAAATTCTGAAATGTAATCACCTCCCAAAGATAGAGGTGGTAGGGCTTATGCCCTTTAAGAATTGGTGAGAGGAATATTTATATGTTTGTGCTTTGAAAAAATATTTCTTTGTAAAAGTTAATCTGACTGTTAAGTGCTTAAATACAACTAGGGTATAGGGGATTGCTGAGGTTGGAGGAATATAATCATGGGGGATTGGCAGCTTTTCCTCCTTAACGGCTCTGTTGCAATCTTCTACATGAAGCCTTCCCTAATCCTTCCTTACAGAAATTTCACCTGATTTTGTAAATCTTTAAAGTCTCTTTGATCACTTCTTCATAATTAATAAAGTTTAGATCCAACTATTTGGGAGAGCAATTTGTAACTATGCCCACAGGGATATAAAACTGTTTTTACCTTTTGATCTAACAGTACTTGGTCATACCCTAGAGATATCAAAGAAAAAGAAAAAAGGATCTATATGTACAGAAACATTTATAGCAGCTCTTTTTATAGTGGGAGAAATGAAAATTGAGGGGATGCCTATCATGGGGAATGGACAGACAAGTTGTGGTATATAATTGTGATAGAATACTCTTGTGCTATAAGAAATGGTCATCAGAATGATTTAAAAAAAATTGAAAAGGCTTACATGAATTGATGCAAAGTGAAATGAGGAGAACAATATTGCCCACAATATCATATGATGATCAATTGTGAATGATAGCTATACTCATGATTCAAGACAATTCCAAATGATTTATGAGGAAAAAATGCAATCTATCTCCAGAGAAGAACTGATAGAATATGAATACAGATTGAAGCATACTATGTTAATTTTCTTTATTATTTTTTTGGAGGAGATTGATCTGAGTTTTCCAATATGGTTAATATGGAAATATATTTTGCATGACTACACATGTGTAATCTGTATCAAATTGCTTGCCTTTTCAAGAAGGGGAGTGAAAAGAGAGGGAGGGAGAGAGTATGGAACTCAAATTTTGTAAAAGATGAATGTTAAAATTTTTGTTTACATGTAGTTGAGAAAAAATAAAATTGAGTGAAAAATACACTTTATATTTATTTTCATATTTATAAATATATAGAGTATGGAAAATAAGATAAAGAAGATATCTTAACCAAGGAAATAAATTACTATTGACTTGATTTGCATATCGAAAGAATGAATTCTTTCAACTAGATTGATAAGCTTTATTTAAAATCCCTTTAAAATTGTAGAACTTATTAAAAAAGAAGATTTGTGAACATTTATAGAGAAAAGCTGTGATCTGTCTAGTGAAGTGAAGGTTAATCTAGAGTAGCTCATCCCAAATCATCAGGGAAAGCTTCACATAGAAAGCTGTACTTAAGCCTTTAAGGAGAAAACAACATCAATGGACAAAATTAGGAAGTGAAATAGGTCTGGCTTCAGGTATATGGGTCAGTGTATATGAATGCAAAGATGTATGATAAGAACAAAAACATAAAAAATAAATAATATAAAATAATTTGGGATAGGTAGGTTATCGAGGGAGATCAAAGGAGGTTATCATGATAGTCTAGCTCAGTGGTATCAGACTAGAAAAGAAATGGGGACTACTCCACTAAACTATACAAATGGATTCCTGTGGGTCATATATTGATTTTAAAAACCATACATTAACATTTTCTATATTGTATTTCCTTTTTAATTATTTTGTTAAATATTTCCCAATTTAAATTTACATTTTAGTTTGAGCCAGACTTAGGAGTTCTGTGGACTATAGGCCATATGTTTGACACCTCTAGTCTAGATGAGAACTAAAACCTCAAGAGAACTATGGCAACATGAGTAGAAAAGACTATTCATACTTTCAACTGCACTTACCAAAGTGATCAGTGCCTCTGTCTTGAAGAAAAACATTGCCATAATTAGCCCCAACCCCAGCTGGAATAATATTGCGACAGCATCCTCTTATTTCATTGGTCTAATATCAACAGGAGAAAAGAGCCAAGAAATAGAGTGGGTAAATATAGCATTTTGTAAGAAATGGGCCAAATGTTAAACAGAATGTCACATTAGCCCATGGGATAAAACTACATGGGATCATCAAACCTCAGAGTTAGAGATTTTGGAGTCAGAGTATAACCTCCCATCCAAAGCACTATCTTGTGCCAAAGAATAATGAGCAAGAAAGAAAATTCAGAATCATCCAGTATAACCTTTACATTTCCCAGAGAAGACAAAGGAGGTCTTTGAAGATGAATAACTTGCTCAATGTCACACAGCTAGAAAGGCTGGAACTCCAAGTTCTCAGATACCAGTCCAACATTCTATTCCTTATGTATTATTTAATGGAAACACTTTAAATTTTAGCCATTGTCATATCTATCTAGGAAGTAACATCATCTTTAAATAATAACTTTGCTGTTTGCAGTTTAATTACTTTGATTAAGAAACTGTATTTTCTTACTCTGTGTATCCCTGAGTTCTGCTAATTATATAGTAGGTTGGCAGTTCTGGACCAAAAGGGCATTAATTTTTAACCATTTATCTTGGCTGCATAACCATTATCTAGTCCCTGACAGCATCATATCTAGAAACAATAATCTTATGTGTGCTCTTGAATGCTATTCATCAAAACAAGTTGATTTGCTAAGGGAAAGGATATTTTTTTGTGTGTTTTGAGGAGATATGGTTAGGTCTGCTTAGTGCAAATAATCGCTTGAAGTAGTCACATTATTCAAATTCATATTGCATATTTTCACTGGACTGGAACTAATCACCATATTTTGCATAATTATAACTTTGAATTGTGTGAATCCAAATACATATGGCTACTTGAGGGGATTCATCACTGATATTAATGAGAGCCTTGATATATTCTTTACTATCCTCTTCCAATGCATCATTACAGGTGGAGACAATCCATGCTTGACTGAGGATTAAGGCTCTTAGGCTACACAGGAGATTTTCATTGGGTGTTGAATCAGAAGTGTGTTCATGCACAAGTCAAGACATCCCTTAACAATGTTATCACTCCTCTTCAAAAAGGAAAGAATAACAATAAAAATAGTAATGTGAGATAAAATAACTGGATGCTTATTGACTGAGAACTAAGCTTTTCAAGGAAGTTGAATCATAGGTGCACCATAGGAGAACTTTAAAAAAATTATTTTTTACTGCCTATTTATATCCTTAGATTATTTATCAATTGGATAATTGCTCTTATTTTTATGAGTTTTAATCATTTCCTTATATATTTTGGAAAGGAGTCCTTTATTAGGAAATTTGTTACAAAGATTTTCTTTCCCAATTTATTTCTCTTTTAATCTTAACCTTATGAATTTGTGCAAAAGCTTTTAACACTGTATGTAATCAAAATTATCCATGTTATCTTCTTTGTTGCTCTCTACTTCTTGTTGGGTCATGACTTTTTCTTCTATTCATAAATCTGATAGGTTTTTTTTTCATTTCTCTCAATTTTAAAAAATGATGACACCTTTTAAATTTAGGTCACATATCCATTTGGAGTTTATATTGGTCTAAACTATGAACTGTTGGTCTAAATCTAATTTCTTCATCCTGCTGTCCAGTTTTCCCGGAAGTATTTTTGTTTGTTTTTGTTTTATCAAATAGTAAATTCTTACCTCAGTAGCTGGAGTTTTTAAGTTTATTGAAAACTAAGCTATTCAGGGTATTTTTACTTCTAAATGTGATGTAGTTAATTTAGTCCACTGATAGAGCTCTCTAAATTTTAACCAGTACCAAATTGTTTTGAGAATTATTTTTTTTCATTGTTTCCCTAGAAATTTTTGACCCTTTTTATCTCTATACACTGCTACCCTGATCTTCCAATGCCTGAAGGCCAGATTTTATTATATTTCATCCCAGCCCAGAATTCTCTGAGACCCTTAACAAGGTAGTGGAAGAGGTTTAGTCTTTCTGCCATTGGCTATAGCTCACATCAATAGTGTTCCCCAATTTTAAAGGATCCCCTGCTCTCTACTCCCATCAACCATCAACAATAAAATTAGCTTTTATAAAGGAATGTTTGCTTCAAAAGATATAATCACACATATTCAAACTTACTCTATAACATATGGGGCTTAAATTTTCTCTCCTTTTGCACTACCTTCTTTACTCTTTGATGGGGAAAGGAGTTAGATTCATAACATTGCTCAGTTTCTATAGAGCACCCAGTCTCTGTTCAAAGTCCTAAAACCAAGAGAAGAAAAAGAAATGAAAGGAATTAGAGTAGGTTAGGAGGAAACAAAATTATTACTTTTTGCAGATGATATGATAGTATACTTAGAGAATCCTAGAGAAGCAACTAAAAAACTACTAGAAACAATTAACAACTTTAGCAAAGTTGCAGAATACAAAATAAATCCACATAAATCTTCAGTGTTTCTATATGTTAACAACAAAGTACAGCAGCAAGTGATACAAAGAGAAATTCCATTTAAAACAAATGTAGACAACATAAAATATTTGAGACTCTACCTGCCAAGACAAAGTCGGAGACTATATGAACACAATTACAAAATACTTTCAACACAAAGTCAGATCTAAACAACTAGAAGAAAATTAAATGCTCAGGGATAGGCTGAGCTAATATAATAAAAATGACACTTCTACCTAAATTAATCACTTGTCAGTGCCATACCAATCAAACTGCCAAAAATTACAGAGCTAGGAAAAATAATAAATGTCATCTGAAAGAACAAAAGATCAAGAATTTCAATGGAATTAATGAAAAAAAATACAAATGAAGGTGGCCTTGCTCTACCAGACAAACTATATTATAAAGCAATAATGATCAAAACCAATGGAATAGGTTAGGTTCACAAGACACAATAGTCAATGTCTATAGTAATTTAGTGCTTGATAAACCCAAAGTCCTAGCTTCTGGGATAAGAAGCTGTATTTGACAAAAATTGAAGGGAAAATTGGAAATAGTATGGCAGAAACTAGGTATTGACCAACACCTAAAACCCTATACCAAGATAAGATTGGAATGATTTAGACATAAAGAGTGATTCTGTAAGCAAATTAGAAGAATAAAAGATAGACTACTTCTCAGATCTGTGGAAAAGAAAGTGGAAAAGAAGAATTAGAGTATATTATGAAATGCAAAATAGATAATTTTGGTTATATTAAGTTAAAAAGTTTTTGTACAAACAAAATCAATGCAGACAATAATAATAAGGACCTCATTTCTAAAATTTATAGAGAATTGACTCAAATTTATAAGAATATAAGCCATTATCCAATTCATAAACAGTCAAAGGATATGAACAGACAATTTTCAGATGAAGAAATTAAAACCATTTTTAGTCATATGAAAAAAAAATACTCTAAATCACTATTAATCAGAGAAATGAAAGTTAAGACAACTCTGAGATACCACTACATATCTCTCAGATTGGCTAAGATGACAGGAAAAAATAATGATAGATGTTGGAGGGGATATGGAAAAACTGGGATAACAATATATTGTTGGTGCAGTTATGAACTGATCCAACCATTCTGGAGAGCTATATGGAACTATGCCCTAAGGGCTATCAATACTTTTTGACCCAGCAGTGTCTCTACTGGACCTATGTCCCAAAGAAATCTTAGAGGAGGGAAAGGGACCCACATGCATAAATGTTTGTGGCAGCCCTTTTTGTAGTGGCTAGAAACTGGAAACTGAATGGCTGCCCATCAGTTGGAGAATGACTTGAATAAGTTATGGTATATGAATATAATGAAATATTATTGTTCCATAAGAAATGATCAGCAGGATGATTTCAGAAAGGCCTGGAAAGGCTTGCATGAGCTGATGCCAGGTGAAATGAGTAGGACCAAGAGAACATTGTATACAGTGGCCACATGATTAAGTGCTGAGCAACTGTGATGGATGTGGTTCTTTTCAACAGTGAAGTGATTCAGGCCAATTTTAACAGACTTGTGATGGAGAGAGCCATCTGCACCCAGAGAGAGGACTGTCAGGACTGAATGTGGATCACAACACAGTATTTTCACCTTTTTGCTGTTATTTACCTACTTTTTGTTTTCTTTCCCATTTTTTTCTTTTTGACATGATCTTTATTGTGCAGCATGAGAAAAAATTTGGAACACAAGGTTTTGCAAGGGTGAAGAAAGAGAAGTGATAGTGTATAGTTGTAAAGATAGTGAAAACTATCTTTACATATATTTTGAAAATAAAAAGTTATTGGAAAAAAGCTATTATTGAAAATAAAAAAAATTTAAAAGTCCTAAAACCAGTCTTGTGCTCAAATCCCAAATACCCTGGACTTCCCTGCTGGTTTCCCTGCTGACTAGCTTGCTGCCTGGCTGCATCACCCAAACCACCATGACTTGAATTTCTTAATTCAATTAGGGATTGACTCTAGTGTGTGAAACAGAGAAAGACATGCAACAGAGTAGAAACAAACTTTCCCGGGCCCATTTCTCTGAGGTAGAATAAAAAGAGAAGGAAGTCTTTCTCCTTTCAGTTTATGGTACCTACTCACACTGTGGAATTGAGATGTATACCCTCTGGACACTTTGGGAAAAGATGGTGAGACAAAAATTACAGGGAGAGGAGACTAATCATCTCATCTGAGCCAATCAATGAAGCTACACCCATCCATGTGATAGCGGAAATACAGTACTTTCATGTTAAATGAATTGGGTATACTTCAAAGACTCCTTGCACATATGAATTTTGTCCTTATTCTTTCTAATCTTATAAAATAATCTTTTTCTGTTTTAATTGGTATGACACTGAATAAGAAAATCAATGTAGATAGTATTGTTATTGTAATTGTATTGTAAAAGTAGTACCTTTAAGCTATTAATATTTCTCCAATTATTTAAATGTTTTTATTTCTAGTTATATATATATATATATAGTTCTTATATGTATCTTGGTTAGGTATACTCCCAAATATTTTATGAATTCTGGGGTTATTTTCAATGCAATTTTTCTTTCTTCTTGATGGATTTTATTGATATCTTTTATATTTCAATATTATTGATTTTCTTTATAATCCTGTGCATTTTATTTTATGTATTTGAAAATATTATCCTGAGAATTAGTCTATAAGTTTCTCCAGGCTATCAAAATGAATCCATAACATTTTTTTCAAAAAGTTAAGAACTTTGATATTAAGGTGGGGAGGATTACAGATCTAAAATTTAAAAGAACAGAATCTTATTTGTATAAAAATAAAAGAGGTTTTTTTGTGATGGCTAAGATTTGGAGATCAAAGGGAAGCCCATCAACTGGGGAATGGCCAAACAAGTGCGTATATGATTGTGACGGAATATGATAGTGCTATTAACAATGACAAACAGGATGATTTCAGAAAAACCTGGAAAAATATGAACTGATGCAAAGTGAAAAGAGCATAACCAAGAGAACATTATACAGAGTAAAGCAATGTTGTATGATGAACTGTGAATGATAGCTATCCTCAGCAATACGTGATCCAAGACAATCCCAAAGGTCTAATGATGAAGGATGCTATATTCCTTCACAGAAAGAATAGATATTATCTGAATATAGCCTGAAGCATGTTATTTTTCACTTTCATTTTTTTTCTTTTGAGTGTTCTTGTACAAAATGACTACACATGCATAATCTATATCTGCTTACTGGCTCTGTGAAGGGGGGAAGGAGGGAGGGCTAGTGTTGGTAATTCAAAACTGCAAAAAACAAAAGTTTAAAATATTTTAAGATGTAATTGGAGGAGAATAAAATATTGCATGTTGAAAAATGAAAAGAAAAGCTTTTTCTTTTAAAGCCCTTTACCATTTGTTCCATTAAGTCTCTCCATTGTTATATGTGTAGCCTGCTGAACAAAGAAAGGGGGCTCCTAATTGCAAAGGAGAACTTGGGACATCCTCTAAACCATGATCTTTTCAAGCACACACACCTGAAAGTATAACAGGAGAACCCATGCCATTAAAAGCCAATGTGTTTCCCAAAAGTGTGTTTTTTTAAGTTAGTGCTAAGGAGTCAGGCCTTCTTCCCAATCCAACAAGGAAGAACTTTGCTGTTCTGGTATCCCACAGAACCCAATTGCTCTGTGGCTACAGGAACCCAGTTGTTATCCAAAAGAAGCCTGTGATTATGGCCTAGATTTGAGCTCTTAGTGGCTTGGGGAGTAAATTCACAGGCACTTTCCCCCATTTGAAGGATCAAGGGGGTAGCTTTCTGTAGCTTTATTTGAGAAATCTGTCTGCTGAGCAGTGATGGGTTTTTTGCCTTTCTGGGCAATTAAAGGAAGAAAGCCACATCCTTGTTTCAAGTAAGAAAAACGGGTTTCTGGACTTTTTTCAAGACTCAATAACTTAGTAATTCAGCCCTGGGTCTTACAAGGATAGATTAGATTTAAGTATGCTTCCTATAGTCTTCATCTGCTTTCCCATCCTTAAAGAGGGATCCAGGCATTTTCACACACTCTAAATAACTATGCACACCCACCAGACCTCTGCTTGCTGTTACCATCTTTTCAACATCAGACAAGTGTACTACTGATTCAGGCTGAGTACCCCACAATAATAGAACATTAGGAACCATTTCATCTAATTATATTAATTTATTGGCTAGATAAATGAAATATCTTCTCCAAGACAATGCAGCAAGTAAGTGGCAGAACTAGGATGATCAAGATCAATGTAAGTTTATTTTGCAATGCTTCTTCCTGATAGGTTCTTCCCAATGGAAGTCAATGACATTTTGGAATTCATTCAGTCTGTAAGCCAGAAGGACCATCCATCATTTACCATCCCCACTTTAATTTTTCTTCAATTCACCAATATAAGAATGGACAATTTCTGGTGAAAATTTATAGTGCAAGAAAGATGACTAATATAAATAAGTTTGAAAAAAGTAGGTCTGGGTAGTACTCCAGAGAGCTTTATTCCAGGCTGAAAAATTTATATTTTATCTTAGAGGCAATAGAAAACCATGGAAAAATTCTGAGCAGAGCAGAATGCAACCTGATCAGACAGACTCATCTGGCAGGTATATGGAAAACAGAGTGAATACAGGAGATCCTGGAAGCAGGGGGTAGTGGTCACATATGGAGATAGAAGAGGATATATCATAGATGATAACTAAAGGGGTAAGGAAGTAACAGAGAGGGAAGAGTCAAAGATGACTCCAAGTTAACAAACTTAATTTAAAAACGTCCATTAAATACCTAGTATATGTCAGGCACACAAAGACATAAATGAAACAATTCCTATCTTCAAGAAACTTATGTCCTACTGGGTAGAAAATTATATTGTTTGTCAAATATATGTAAGTTCCCTGAATGGCATCTTTGAGGGGGGAAAAACCTCTTTTGAGTGGACACTTATTTAATTATTTATTTGTTGAGGCAATCAGAATTAAATGACTTACTCTGGGTCACATAGTAAGTATCAAGTGGCTGAAACAGGTCTTGAACGTAGGTCCTCCTGGCTCCAGTCAGAGCCATTGTTTCATACACTGCACCACTTAGTTATATACTTTTTAGCATTCTTGTTTAGAAACCAGGGTGATTCAGTCCTATGCTTGGTTTGCTTCAATCTAAAGTCAGCACGAATGGACTTATTTAAAACCCAGTTCTGCACTGATGGACTGTGTAGATAGAAGCATATTTTGTTTACTTTGTTTTTCTTGCTTTTTTTTCTTTTTGGCAAATGGCTAATATAGAAATGGTTTCCATGGCACATGTATAATGTATATAATATTGCCTTTTCAATGCTGGAAGAGGGACCAAGGAAGGAGAAAATCTGGAACTCAAACTTTGAAAAGTGAATTGTAAACATTTTAAAAAATAATTTCAGTTCTGCTCCTTACTATGTGACTTTGGATAAGCAATTTGACCTCTCGGTCTTCCTTTCCCCGTTTTTAAATGAAAGGGGTACGTTTAAAATCTCTCCCATCTCTAAATCTATGATACAATAAATGATGATGTTCATATATGTCTCAATACCAAATCTCTTACTTTCCTAGTGCTCTGTCCAAATTTCATGAGATTTTCCAAAAACTTGCTATCATTCCTTTTCATTTTGCAGAATGGCTCAAGGCAGCCTTCTTTTCCTTGTTTATCCTGTTTTAGCTTCTATTCTTCTGCTGCTCTATCATTCTGGAATTTCCCTTATTATCCTTATTACTCCCAAGGCTTTTTCTGACTTGTGGAATTCAAAATCATGCCCTGTCATCTCTAATCCCTCCCTCTCCATCCCACCCCAGCAAATTGCAGTCACATCCCTTAATCTTTCTGTCCCCATCTCTTTTCCAGTTCTTTTTATTTTTTGCTTGTATTTATATTCCTGTGTTTAGCATGGTGTCCAGTGCTTAGTAAAGTGATCAATAAATAAAAAATGCTAAATTTTTAAAAAGTACTTACCTTCTTTCTGTGAATGAATGGGTTGATACATGGTTAGCATAGGATACAAAAGGAATCAGAGGATTCAACAGAAATATTTTGAATAAATCCTCTTCAAAAGATTTATCAAAGGGTATGAACTAGAGGATGAGGACTGGTAGACATAGACCAATAGAGAGAATGTCCATACAGACAACAAGGACAAAGAAACAGTGAGAGTGGTATGAACTGATGCAGAACAAAGAAATGAGAACCAAGATAACAAGCTACACAGTGAATCTAGTTATCTAAATTAAAACAACTAAAAGCAATTTCCAATTAAATACCAAGACCAATCTGGGGTCCTTAAGAGGACCAACAAAAATATGTTTTTCCTTCCTCTTGGCATAGAGGGAGAGAGTTAGAGATACAATATTACATATACTTGGTTACATTCAGTTGCATGATGGTATGCTTTGCTTTATTATTATTATTATTTGTTACAAGGGAAGTTGGGGGGGCTGTAGAGAGGTTATTGGGAAGTCATAGTAAGATAAGAACAAAAAGGCTTCAATAAAACTTTAAAAATCAGCTCCACCTTAATAAAGAGAAGAGGAAGAAAAGGACTCCATTTTTTTTTCTTGAGGTGATTTGAAATGACCACATCAAATCCTCTGCAAAGTCACGAAAGGCTTTGTAGGCATTTGACTCTGATCAAGAGAAAAATCTAAGATTACTTAAAACCAAAAAATCAAACAAAAAAAACCCAATACAGAGAAGACAAATTGGAGGACAATGAGAGGATACCCTCTAAAAAAAGGCCTCTACTCTGCTTGTTTACAGCAGTATTAAACTTTGGGGAAGAAGAATTTGGTGTTTTTTAAGAGCTTTATGTGGTTTCCAGATAATGCTTATTTGTTTTTGCTTTTGCAAATACTGCCTTCATCACCTATTGTGTGGGTTGCAGGTAAACTGAGGCATTTTAAGGGGAGCTCTTGAACAGACTCAGATTTATTGTTCCCAGTTTATAATGAGCTAGGCTGGCAGAGCTTAGTGATTTCAGATCCTTACCTTCCACCTCCTAAACAGCTCTGCAGAACAAAGTAACGCAAAAAAATAGGGGAGAAAAGCTTAGCTGGGAAACTTTGCCCGTGGTATTTAAAACAAACAAAAAAAAACCTTGGTCTGCCACTAATTCTTCAATATGTTCTTAACTTTATAACCTTCATAGCCAATATAGAAGAACCCTCCTGAGGATAGACCCCAGTTTTCATTATAGTCTTGGTGCTGAGGATGATCTTTACACCAAGTGGGGACTTAGTTTAAGGCCTCCTGCACTGGATCAATCATTCTACAAAGGCCACTGACAATCAGGACTTATCAAAGAATAGATTTTCCAAACCTTGGGGGCCATGAGCATGGTGAATGAATGTGGTTAACACAAGGCTATAGTCGGAGGTTCTACTTTGAGGTAGGAAACCCCAATGAAGGTTTGGTTTTTAGGGCAGTATGCTTTTTATTTAGCTGACTTAAATAGCTGTTGGAGAAAAATTTATAGAACAAGGTTAAAAAGTTTAAAATAAACTGTCTGCCTCCTGATTGGGGAATCTTGAACAAATTGCAGCATATTTATCTAATACAACATTTTTGTATCTCAAGGAATGGCGAATATGGGAAATTAAAAGAAATGTGAGAAAATTGTATGAGATGATGCAGGGTTAAGCAAGCAAAGTGAAAGGAAAAATGGATCCAATGACTATAGAAGTGAATAAGCAATGGGAAAAAATGAAGATTTGAAAAATGGATAATATTGGTTCTGAAAAAACTCATGCCCTTATTAAGTGTAGGATTGCCAAGTACCATTAGTTATAATCACTTTTATGCTATTCTGCTTGTCTGTCTGGTAGAGGAGTATACGGTGTAGATTTCATTGTGAGATAATTTGTGTGGCATGTCAAAACAAAAACAAATTATTTTTAAAATGGGGGAAGACTAAAAATGATCTAAATGCCCTATGGCAAATGACATCTTTAGCCCATTGAAAAAGGAAACTGTCCTGCAGGGACATTCACCCCACATAAAATGTTCCTTACATAAAATGATCCTTATTACATTCTTCAAAATCTAAATGTCATACCTTCACAAAGCTCTCATAGATCCAAACTAATAAATATTTATGAAAATGATGTCAGGCATTACATTACACATTGAAGGATACAAAGATATAAATGAAGAGGTCTCTCAGCAATCTCTTTGTGATACAATGTTCTTAATCTTAACTAGTTATTTGCCTATATTTTCTTGCCTAATAGATTGTAAACATCTTGAGGGTAGATGTCCTTATAGTTTTTTGTATCAATCATAGTTTGTAATACAGCATTTTGTACATAGGGCAATAATATTTGCTGAGTATGTTTCAGAAAACATTAATGATGCAAATGACTATTAACCAAGAAGTTAAAATGCATTGTGGGAATTTCTGTCCTTAATCTGTACTGAAGGCCATCCTAGGAGCACTGATTTGGAGGAGTCTTGCCTGGACTCTATCCCTTTTCAATGGGCTACTGTGTTCTCTTGCTACAGGAGTCAGGGAAACAGTCATGTACATTTCAGAGGAAGACCTCCATGGAGGTGTCATACCCAGAGATCCTATGCTATTTTAATTAGAAGTCAAAACAAAAACTACCTTTAGAAAATGTGTACAACTGACCTCACACATCTCTAGCCTTTGGAATGACAGGCCTAGGAACAGCTTGACCACTGTTTCCTTTCTCCAATTCAATATAAAACACTTTTTTCCTTGAACTTAAATACCAAAAAAGGGTGCATTTCCATAGATTCAGAATACAAAAGAAGATTGCATATAAATCTCCATTTCAGAATTCATTTTCTAAAAAGTATTTAATTCCACATTACTTTCAAAACTGTCTAGTTTAGACTTTCTGAACCTTTCTGAGCATTTAAAAATATTCCAGTGGATTTTTTTTGGTCATTATTGCTATGCGTGCTAATTTGATGTGTTTAATCTTCAAATTGCTTAACCTTCCTTTGTTCCCAACAAGATTCATCTGATGCTTACTCCATCCCTTTATGTGTATATTCTTATGTATCCTAATTATGAGAAATAGCAAGTTTCACCCCCTTCTTCCTCTTTTCTACTTTCTTTTTTCCTTCCTTCAATTGACCTTTCTAAATCACAAGAATAGAACTGTCCACCCATAGATGGATCACCCATAGATACTCTTATTTTTCTTACTAAACTTCCTTAGTACCCTATGAAGACACTAAGATTCTGAGGAGGAACTTGCTTCTTTCTTCCATTATAGAATGTTAACATTACATCACCCTACAGCTCCTTTCAATTGTTCAAATTTACCTAAGTTTCTCTTATTTTTATATTTTAAAAGTTTCTATTTGGTTCCAATCCTTTCATTGGGAAAGTTCAATAATTCTCTCTTCTATTATTATAGGCACATTTTACCACCTGGAGTGTATACTCAACTTTGCAGGCAGGTTATTCTCAGTTATAAGCCCTGACGTTTTGCCTTTTGAAATATTGCCCTAAAATCTTGTTTATAGTATAAATGACCAGGTTTTGTGTGCTGTAGTTTTATTTCAACTGTTTCAAGCACATAGAAAGGTGGACTCAAAAGTCACCTCATTTGGGCTCATTGGGCTTTTCAGATGAGTGACCCTGGCGAAGTCATCTAACCTTTCAGTGATGCGAACATTTTTCTAAGCCTGCAAATTGCAAAGCTGGTTATCAACTTACTTTGGTGGAGGAAGTTTCCTCATCCCTCTGTATCAATGAAATTACAGGTCTGGTCCTACCAAAGGACCCACTGGAATGCTAAAATGGAATGCTTCAGCAATGACTATGCATTTATACATATGCAACAAATTTTGTATATTGTGTACACAAAGGACTAATGCAAATATCACAAAATATTTTTAAAAGTCTCCATTATATTGATGGACCAGGAAGAAGAGAGGAAGAAAATACTTCTAGGACATTTGATAATATCCTTTGGAGCACAAATAATCATGCAAGATGGCACCATGGCAACCAATGTTACTCACCCACAAATGTTCATTAAGCAAATAAAAAGCAAGCATCAGGGGTTGGTTTTGCCAATTTTATTGAACCAATAAAATTCCTACTAATAACAATGAAAGAAATTTCAGCAAGTATAAATGTGATACAGTTTAACAAACCCCATTGTTCCGTACCTATAAATAGAATTTCAAAATGTCATAAAAAGTGCAGATTTATGAATTGTTGTTAACATGTTAATACACAATTCCTTTATTTAAAATGTTGTTTGTCTCGACTCTCACTAACAGTTCCTTCTGCATCTGATCAAATAATAATTATCATTCTCCCCCAAAGAAATTCAGACTAAAAGCACTAGACTATTATACTCCAACTGATCTGTTCATATCAGTTTTTAGTCAGTTACAAAAACAGCAACATAAGGAAAAAAAACACAACAACTAGTTAATGCAAAAAAAGCTCTCATGGTTCCCCTAAGAAAATGTCTTAATTGCTGATTCATGTAATGGGCACAGGTTTTGTAAAGGCATATCATAAACTACTACATTAGATTTTATGTATAGCAGGACTTGCTTTTACCAAGGGCAACTTGAAAGTGACTGTTTATCAAGTTTGCTACTTTTTGGAATTAAAACTATAAATATAAATCGGATGTTTGACATTGTATGTGTGAACCCTAATTTGCATCAATGGTTTATTTGTTAAAAGCTTATTCTAATTTAAAATCTTATGTAGTATGATATGGCAATCTTAAAGATCACACCATCTGCCTCACATTAGCCCAAAGTCACGTGCTTCATAAAACAAATTTAAACATTACAGTAACAAAGCACAGGACTACAAAGGCAAAACATCACAGCTTCTGATTATATTGGATAAAAAAGTACCAAGGAACACAAAAGATAATTTGTATTAATACTGATGAATTAAAGAATATTAGATAATAGACATTCACAGCATGCTACATCTATTGCTCACAACTTCTGGATAAAACCACGTCTAAAACCAAAAGTCAAGAAGTTGGCAATCTGATTTTGATTTGCATATCAGCTACAAAGTCTTAATATATACATTCATTACTGTAGCTGGTCCAGCAAAATCAGTAACAAGAGGAATTTCAAGTTCAAATCCTATCATAAGCTACAGGATACATCCAGTTCTACCATGATCAGGAAAAAGTATTATTTTAAGAGGTTAATCCAAGTATTGAGGCAGCAGCCCAGGTTTACAAGACTTGTTCTTTGCCTTGTATATATAGACTGTGTGGATTGCCTGTCCTATTAGCATAAGGAAAATTCCTAACCACCATGTGGTTTGCTTTCTGAGACTGTCCTATTTTGGGTAGCAGAGGGAATAAGGAAAAGTGAAACAACAGAAAGCAGAGAGAGTAGGAGGGAAAAATCACTTTTTTCTCTTGTGACCATAAAATGAAATGATTTTGTACTGAACAAGAGTCCAGTCTATTTTCATTTGAGAACATCACTGAACATTTAACTTACACAATTGACAGAACCAGTGAAATTCAGCAAAGTTGTTTCTCAACATTACAAAAGAAAATTGTTCACTTAGCTGTCCAACTGTCATTCCTTCTCCACCCTACCTACTTTACCCTGACTGTGGCATCTTAACCAAATAGAGAAAATAGCCTAATTAATCTGACATGCAATTATAAGTTTCAGAAGAAGCCTTATTCAGGAAAAGATCTCTAGCCAACTTCAATTGCAAGCTTCATAACAAGTGGAGAAAAGCCAGTCAGGCCTTACAAGTAATACTTCCTGTTAGGAATATAAAAAATAGATCTTTCTCCTTAAAAGTACTGTTTTATATCCTCTGCTATGCATTTACTTTCAAGAAATTAAATTGATAAGCACAAGAAACTCCAACAATGAAAATCTCAGGACTAAAATCATCATCATCATCAGATTTTTTTCCCAAATGCTTAAAGCGTCCTATGAGCTATAAAATAGTTATTTGTTCTAAAGGCCATTTTACAGTCTGTCCTACTTCCAGATTTCCACAGGCACCAAAACCGAATCAAAATCCCAAAAATATGGGCTCTATTGTTTGTTTTCTTCAATCTGTACTTCATGATGGGACATCCATAATAGGTTTAAAATACCTTATGACCTGCTTTAATAAAAATAAGCTCCTTAGTCACTGTTAAATCTCTCTCCCTATATAAAAAGGCCAGCAATTCATTCCTGGCCTCTTGAACTTAGTGCAATTCTGGGCACATAGTAGATGCTTAATGAATGTTTGCTGATTGACTTATTTGACTTGTCAGAGTGAGTTCTTCCTTACTGAGAATGAATAACATCTGATTATAACAGGATTATGTTTTTAACTATACTATAAAAAGTTGGTTGTTCATCTGCAAGTGAGACATAGTTATAAGTTAGAATAAGTTCCTTGAGGGTGGGCATTGTTTTGTTTCTCTCTTTGTATCCCCTCGGGCCTAGCATAATGTCTGGCACTTAGTAAACTTGCTTCTTGAATGTCCATGTACTTCCCAGTCTACCTCATTTAGGAATATCTTTATACACAAAGGGCTAGTCTTTACTGGGGCAGAATTCTTTTCAGAAGCCCTGGGTGCAAGAATCTTTGTTGATGACACTGCCTGAAAATATCTGAAGTCCTAGCTGGAGAAGAAATATTTCACAGAACACTACATTCTTTCTATAGAACACATTTTCACATAGAAAAATGGTATGCATGTATATATATAATATATATATAGACACACAGACACATATATGTGTGTGTGTTGTGTGTATGTATACAAAGACACACACATATATATATTTGATTATATATACATATATATTTGATTATATATACATATATATTTGTTTATATATATATATATATATATATATATTTGAGAAGGGGGAGGGAGAGAAAGAGAAGAAGGGAGGGAGGGAGAATATGAATTCCCAGGATAGTTTAAACAAGTCCATTTAACACAATATGGAGCTGGTTTCATGTGTATGTTTTACATTATGGATTAAGCAGTCTTTTGTGAAATAGCCTGAGATCTTAAGCACCATAATTCTAAGAGAAGTGTTTTCCCATTCCACACAACCAAGTTTTAAATGAATTTTTGGAACAATATGCTTTTTTAATATGGGGATCTCAAATCTCCAAAAGATAACATAGTAACTGGATGAAGGAGGAAAAAAATTAACTTCCTATTCTAATGGCTTGTATAAAATATCAATGTTTTTGCCCTATTATTGACCTCAGATAGGATGGTACTTCAAATCCCTTCAAAATTCTGAACTGTTGAAATATTTCAAGTTCTGTGTTATATATGAATAAGATTCCTACTTCAGTAGAAGATAAAAATCTTTTAAAAAATATACAACCTGAAATTTTTTCACTCCTGAATATCTGGTTACCTCTTTAAAAAGTAAATCCATAAAAATGATAGATGCTCATAGTTGATACTCTCTTCAGAAATGAGGTAGAAGAGAAGAGAAATATTGGCAGGTTGGGATCTGTAGGGTCAGGATACATTACTAATGTGTCTAGAAAGTTAAATCTGATGCTTTCTAAGACAAGGTATGGTATCTGGGACAAAATCTGGTTGGTGGGACAAAATCTGGTTGGTAGGACAAATCTGAAGACAAGAGATATTTGGATAGTGAAGGGATTTAAGAAGTTTAACAGAACAAAGTCTTTTTTTCTGGGAGGATGGTGGCTCTAAGCAGATGGCTGGTGATGGTTTGGGGACTGGATAGGCTGGGGAAGCAGGTGAAAGGCTGAGGCACTTGGAAAAAGATAAAGCAGGCAAGAAACTTTAAGATTATATGTATGTAGGAGTTCCCACACTGAAAATTTTATTTGTCTTGCATGCATTCATTCTATTAGGAACAGACATACACTAAGAATTATATTCCAAATGTTCCCTGAAATATTTCCAAGTCTAGGCGATTCTGGATAGAATTCTTTTCTCATATGGTTCTACTATAGTTGCTTCCATGTCCATAACCTGTTTCATTCTCTGTCTTAATTTCAACTGAACACACTCTGCTAAGTAAGCCAAATGAATGCTGATATGAGCTCCACATTTAACAGTCACTCACATTTTGACTGAGATGAATACATTCACATTACAGTACTGTTTGGGGGAAAGACTGCTAAATTTGAATCCCAGATTCCATAGGGGAAAGAGAATAGAGAAGATTCTGACCATACAAATTACACAATTTAAAACTTAATCTGAATAGAGGAACCATGTGTCTCTTTTTTTGAGTAGTTTTTTGTGGCTTAAACTCTATCTATAAAAGTACTCTATATCATTTACATTATTTTCCTGTTGCATACTTTTTACTCTTACAAGACCATATTATTTGCATAAGAAATTAAAAAGTCCTATTTGATAGAGAGGTGTTTAAGGTCTCGCTTTTCCGGAGAAATAATGATTTGCCATTTTTCTTTTAAGCAAAATAAGCTCATTTTATCACCACACTGCAAAAATCACTTCTATAAACATGCAATGAAATTTAATCTTTTTCCTACCGATGTGTCCTTACAGCTTTAATAAAAAGTTACTAATTTATATGCATGCAGATTGCCTCAAAATGGTGACCAACTATATTGTTTTCAATTACGTTCATTAATAGTTTTATTTTACTGAGAGGCAGATAAAGAGAAGATTTTGTCAGAGAAAAATTGCCTATGGTATGAAAAAAAAAGGTGGCTGTGGGACAATGCTAATTGGTTTTTAATACATTTCAAATGTTAACTCTCTCAGGAAACAATTTTTAAAAAATTAAACAAGGGGATTTAACTAAGCCTAAGCAACAACCTTATATTGTTCAATTATGCTTTGGCATTCTAAAGATACAATGAAAGGCAAATGGTTCCCCCCTCCCCAAGATTCCATTTTAATTGTCTTTAAGCCTCATAAAATAACACAAGATGTGATCCTTTTAGGGGTGCTGGCTATGAACTTAATTCAAAGAGGTGCAGTTAACAAGTAGTTCTCTTTCAAAGGCATCATCCCTCCCTCCTAATTATTTTATGAGTTAATTCAAGGTCTATCTGATTGGAAAACTCTCTTTTATCTGCCTAGTTCCTTCCTCTAAGCACTCTGTCTTCCTATCAGCTGAGGGTCTTTGATTGGGACAAACTGGGATAGGTGATGCTTCAAGGGACTATTAAAATGAACTTTCAGAACATAAACAACAAAATTGAAGGATTCACATTCACACAAGTATTTTTTTAAACTTACATTTGCACATTTAAGTTTGGCACAATGTGAGCCCAAGGTGTAGGTAAGCATATGGTATAATCATAACTTTACACCTATTCTGAACAAATGTGTATTTTAAAAATATTACATTTGAGTATAAAAGCTATACTAAAATCATTACATAGTAAATTCAATACTCTGAAAAATACCACCCTGGAAAACCGCATCAGAATTTCAAGTTTGCAATATATGCAGAAAGATAACAGCAAACTCGTAATATGTAATATGGCATTCACCACTTGGAATGCTGTGCATGTTGCATTATAAAGGGTGCTTTGGCACCTTCAGATATCAATTTCTCTAGGCTGATTCACTTTGAGGTTCACAAAGAAATAGTTTTATTTTCTATTAACAATTCCATGTTGACTTTCCCCATCACTGACGATAAATGCTGAGCTCAAAGGAAACTTTGCCAGATAAGAGATAGAGTAAAGGCACTAATATTTCCATATTTCCAACTACAGATACTTCAGTTTCAGGAAAGAAAGCTATCATTAGGTGGTTATATTAGTTACCTAAACCTTGTTTCACACCTTGTTTTCTAAAAGATCTTCTGATGATCTGTGAGAACTCCTCCTTTCACATCTTTGAAGTAAAATTTTTTTTATACTACAGTACAGTTTATTTGCAACAAAAGTGGGACTACCAACTGAAGGGCCTTCAGTTAAAAAAATATCAAGAGTACTAGGTATCCTCAACTTGAAGCATCTACATTGCTAAGTCAAACTGACATTTATGTGGTCGTCATCTGCCTCTTGCCATTCTCCTGAATAACTTAGTTGTTAATTGTGTAAATATATGTGTGTGTATATATTTATATATGTGATAATGAATAAAGTCAAAATATAGCCTATGTAATAAAAAAACAGACAAAATTCTAGTATGCAGTTCTTTGAATAATCTCTTTAAATAAACCACCCTGTCTTCATAAAAATTGATGATTTTTTTTTTCTCACAAGGAGGATTTCAAGCAAAAGTCTGCAATCTCCAAATGCAGATCTTACTTTACATTTACAATCATTTTTTCATTTTCTTATCTGGAACTAAAACAAAACACTCTAATGGCTTGTCACAGCAAAGGGATGATGAAAAGGAAGGGGGAAGAACTAATTTTAGTAATTAACAGATTTGTGATTATTGCAAAGAAAAAAAAAGTCTTACTTAAAGATGACCAAAATGAAAATGTTAAGTGAAATCTCCATGGATAATCTGGGTTTTCATGTATTTTCCATGAAAAACTGATTTTTTTAAAAGAAAGTTTGTATGTGTAAAAAAAAAATCAAGTAACTTTTAACCTAAAAACACTTAAGCAGTGTGGTTGTGTCCTACTGGATAGGTGTAAGCATCTCTTTAGGCACTTCACTGGTTCATCAACACAACACAAAGTAAAGCTATAAACACAGAAATTTTGTGCTCTCTGAAGATAGTCTAGTCAAGCAAAAAAAAAAAAAACAAATGCTAAAAGATGACTTTTTTTGGCAGCTAACTTCCCCCCACTTGGATATTCTCCGTTGTCTAAAGAGCTTTTTCTGGGGAAAGGGATGCTTTGGCATTTAAAGAGCAGATTGTTCGACTCCAGTAAGGTAAAACAGAAAAGTTAAGCCTTGTGCAATAAAGAAATTTTACTCAAAATTTCTTTATGGCTATACTTAGAAGGACACTTTTGCAGTGACATAATAGGGGGAAAGTTGGTGGTTTTAATTAAAAAAATATTGCACTTTTTTTGTTCACTCACATTAATGCATAGAAAAACAATTTTTACCTTTGAATAAACTGTTCAACTTATTAAATGAATGAAAATTATGGGAAATAATTCCTAAAGACCTAACAGGAAAAATACATTAGCCTTCCTTTGCTTTTCACAATACAGAAAAGCAGTATGAGAAAGGAAAAAAATGTGCAAAGAAAAAATTTTTGGTCAGTCTTGTGTGTATGAAAGTTTACAGGTGCCCACTAAGTGCAATGTTTGCAGCACTCTAAGCAAGCACTCATGCCTTCAGAAGACTGAGGGTTACTGTCAGTGATAGAAAGGATTGTGCATAATTCCACTTTAATATGTACATCTGAAATGGAGAACTAAAACTTCTGTTGCACAAAAGAAAGGAAAATGGCTGAATTTGGCATTTCAGTAGCATGCTAGAGAATTCATCATAATTAATTTCACATTAAACTGTGGACAATGGTTGCATCACATTTCACGATATCACCAATAGCTAGAGAAAAACCAGTGCCTGAAAAATAATCTCCTGGAGACAAGGGAGCAGCAGCTTGACTCCCCAGCGCATGCTTTTCCTCTGCCAGCTTTAGGACACAGCATTAGGATCTGAGAATGGTCAGATGGGGACATTCCTAGCTGGATTCATTCCAATAACCTGAACAACAATGGCTTCAACACAACAGAAGCACTTCTCCTATACTTGAAGAAAACAAACAAAACACAACACACACACACACATACCTCAAAGCACTGAAGTTACACTTTAAGAAAGCAGGTTCATGATTTGTAACCATTATTAAAAAAAAATTTCAACTAGAAACGATATAAAGTAGTGCTCCTCAGTGTTATGTTTGCTATCATTAGTAATGTTAAGCATCAAGAAAAATAAAACACATCATTGCACATGACAGCCGCAAAACAAAAAACACGGCTAAACTTGGACACTAGAGAATCGAATCATTTTTTGATGCTACATCACAAGCAGCTTCTGGTGCGTATCTTCTGTGAAAAGTTCTTTCACACATCTGTGACGTGGCGCTTTCTCTGCAATGATGCTTCAGGTCAAGTGACGAGTTATAGCGCGAAGAGCGTACAGAAGTTCAGCTTGCATGCGGGCTTCCATTAAGAGCAGATTTACATGAACCTGAAAGGAAAATACATTTTTTCTGTTAGTAAGTAGTATGACAAGCAATTCCGCATTCATTTTCCATAAATATATTTTTTATTCTTAAGAAAACAACATTTCCTAAACATATAAACACAAATATTTGTATGTTTTCCATTCTCAAGTGAAACCAGGATATTTGTAAAGATATACTTTTCTAACAAAAGTCACATTATCACTGCTTAAATACGGTGAAATATAAAAGGCTCATTCAAAAAACTCAAATGAATGACTGATGGATTCCGTAAGAGATTATTACTCATAGTAACATCAAACTACTAATACTTTAGTAAAGAACAACAAACTAAACAATAAAACTTAATTAAAGACATCTCTGAGTTAAGTATTTGGTTCTGATGAGTCAGAAAGAGCAGAGTTCCTTTTCACTTGAGTAGAGTTTTCTTTACATTACTTTCCACAATTAAAAGACTATAATAGTAATGGTTTTATCAACCCCAAAACATTTCAGAGTTTGGGTAAGACCAATTTAAGTAAGAGCTGCTGGTTACAGATACTGGAAAATAGGCCATAATATTTACATACACAAAATGATGCTTCTAATTTTACATGATTAATTTACATAAATTACATTTTCCCACAATTTGCACTCAGACTAAACCATATAATTTCCTATTATGCTATTGTACTGAATTGCAGGAACATGCATTTCTTTTCTTTCAGATTATACTTTTCAGACTGCACTTTAGGTTGTTCTCACAATGCCAGATTCATTGTCATACACCACTCCTTTCTCTGAAAAGCCAAGACAGGTACTTATCTAAGTTGCTAAAGAGTGTTTAGGACTTTCTTCAGAGATAGTTGTGTATATGCAAGAACTCTTACAGAGATTTTTAGTAAGTGCTTAAGCCTTTATAAATGATGTCATTTAGTAACATGAAAATTCTTTCAAAATCTATCTTAAAGTACTAAGAAAATACAAGGTTTCATAGAACTACAATAAATTAGTATGTTTCTTTTATAATAATTTTTATTATGCTTTTTATTTAATCTGACTAGTCCTGATCACTCCAAATCAATGAGTTGTAACTATTGAAATCATTTTTTTTCTCAGCTTAGAGGATGTTTCTCTAATTAAAAGGCAATGTTCTTATTTAAAAACAAATTTAACCCCAAAAAAGAGCTGTTACATGAATGGATAAAGCAGAAAATGCTAGAACACTAACCAATACCAAGCATCAGCACAGAAAAATGCTCATATGTGGTTGCTGCTTCTTAATTTTTTTCTGGCTTCAAGCCTCAGCTCAAACTTCACCTTCCTGACCCTCAGTTTATTCATCTGTAAAACAGGTAAACTAGATGGCCTTTGAGATTTCTTATATTAGACTTGGAATATTAACATCTGGCACAATAGATTTTGTTACAAAAGATTTACCTTTTCTGAGTGTTTGAACTGACGCCAATAACTATCATACATGCGCTTGGTAGTTCTCTCAGGATAGCAGGTCACTGTTTTAATGTAAACCTTCAGGCTTCGTTCAAGTAACTGATTAACTTCTCCATAATCATAATCATCATACCTAAGCAAAAAAGCAATAAAACAGCTTTATGACACAATTCTTTATTAATAATGACTTACCTCAAGTTTCTAGAAAGTTCATTTGCCTTTATTTCTCTTAGGCAAAGTTGACAATGCTTGGATATCTTTAAAAGTTCCTTTCAGGAACTATGAAGACTTAATGTGGACCAAAGTATAATATTTTCACTTTTGTTTATTTTTTTATTTTTTGTTTTTTTTCCCTTTTGGTCTTATTTTTCTTGGACAACATGACAACTATGTAAATCTGTGTAAAAGGATAGCATATATTTAACCTTTATCAGCTTGTTTGCTACCTGTGAGAGGAAGGAAGGAGAAATTTGGAACACAAAAGTTTTACAAAAATGAATGCTGTAAACTAACTTTACATGTATTTGGAAAAATAAAATACTATTGAGGAAAAAATTCCTTCTATATGTTTTCTCTTAAAGGTATCTTTATGGTAGTTCTCAACATGGTAAGTAAGGAAAACTACAATTACTATGTATCACAGACAGTATAGGAGGAAATGAAAAGAAAAATTATTGATTAAGTGCCTACTATGTGCCAAGCATTGTGCTAAGTGCTTTATAAATATTAACTCATTTGATCTCACAACTCTGGGAGGTAGGTGCTACTATTATCCCCTTTATAGGTGAGGAAACTGAGGCAGACACAGATTAAGTGATTTGTTCAGGGTCATATAGCTAGTAAGTATGGATGCAGCAGGATTGATATTCATATTTTTCTAATGCCATATGCAGCACTCTATTCATTGGACCATCTAATGGCCTAACAATTTATTAGCTAAATGATCATGGATAAATAAGTCACTTAACTTCTCTGGCTTCCTGTGCTTCATTTATAAAAATGAAAGATTAGATTAGTTCATTGTTAAGATTTTTTTCAGAGATAATATTACAATTCTACTTTTTCTGAAAGGAATTGTAGTTTCTACATTGTATTCTGACAGATTTTTTAGTTAGAAATCATCTAGAATTTAGATTTTAATTAAAAAATTTAGAAATATTATAGAAAATAGACTCCCTACTACTACTTAAATTCAAATTAAATTTTTATTTTGAAAAGTTAAGAAAAGCTACAGCATGATTTGTGGAGTGCCAACACAATAAATCTGCTCCTAACTGAAATGAACTACATTTCTCCATATACTTCAAAGCTCAGCTTGGAAATCCTATTGTTCAGGAGCTTCCCTGTTCAATAGCATCCAACAGTCATTGGTTTATTGCTCTAAAGTTCCTTTACACTTGGTACAAAATTAATTTGTCCCTATGATTAGAGTCTATAAGCTAAACACTTTAAGTTCTGAGATACGGAGTAACCCTTACACCTTTTTTAATAGCCTCTCAAAAAGGATATAGTTGATTATGCTTGATAAGCACTGGTGTTAATAGTCTTTTTCCAAATTTCATGCTTTCCCTTCCAACAGAAAAAAAATAGATCCACCTTCTCCCCATAACATACTCAAAATACTTCTTTTACCTGTACATTTACATTAAAATATAAACATTTATTTGAAATAGAAAAAATACTCTTACATTTTCAGTATTAAGTTGCTTTTAAGTCAGGAAATCATAAAGAATTTTTTTTGATAGAAATGTACCTCTTTAGGTATGAGTGCTAAAAATGTAAAATTATCTGCAAATGCATTTATCATAATTTACCTACCTGATTCCAAACATACAATGAACATAGTTAAATAAAGCTCTTCGCAACATGGTTGTATCCACATCCTCATGAGTAGCCATAGTGTTGTAAGTGAGATTGTAGACCATCCTGAATTTTTCATCAAGAAGATGACCAATATCAGAGTAAAGCCTGTTAACCAAGGAGAATCCATGATTTTCCCAGGTATAATCCTAAAAGAATAAAAAATTCTGATTAAAAATTTGTATAGTCTCCATTTTTGTTCCTCACAAATAATAATAATTTACTGTTTCTTAAAACAAGTAAGATAATCTGAAATTTCTTTCTCTGTAAACTGACTTTCACAATTAGTATAGTTTCTGATTCATTAGAACAACCCAATAAATTCCCTAAATTTTAGCCCTAATCCCAACCTGTATTCTCTAGGACTTCCTTAGCCAGACTAGTATCACTGTTACAAATATTTGGTTCATGTAACTGGATGCATTTCCATAGACCAAATTTTTTTTCTCCTCCTCCCACTATACCAGAAGGTTATTTAAATCAATTATTTAAGGTATATTTCTATTATACGCATGGGCAATATCATTTAGTTTGATAATCACAAATACCTTGAAGAATTTATATTTCCTACTTATTAGTATTACCTCATTTATGTTTTATCTATGAATATATAAAGGCCAACAAAGTTCACTTTCCATTAGAATCTTTTGTTATCTTAAAGCAATCCAATGCCCAACAGCGAATAACCCTAAAGCAAATAACAGATGGACCTTATGCTATATGCCCAATTGTGCCTCTTACATAGTACTTAATAAATTCTTGCTGAGTAGGAATGTTTGTTGAATTTACTTAATTCATTTATATTTCAATTTATTTTCCAATAGTAATTAAAATAGTTCAAACCATAGTATTCTGATTTACTCTAAAGAAATCATATACCTGAGCTCGGAATGTTGGTAAATGCTCTTCTCCTCGTCTAGCAAAGTCTTTGTACCCAAAACCAGGGTCTTCAATATATCTGGAGACATCAGATGTTGAGACTATATCGTCATCAAAGGCTGAGGACAATAATAACATAGATTATTAAAATAATTTTAAGCAGCTAAGACCTAAACTCTATTTTCAACTCTCTAATGCCGTTTCCTAAACTGAGCTCTCAATTTCAACATTTAAATTTAAAGGAAATATCTACTATTTCTGAATTCAATTTCCCTAAAAAATACCAACATCTAATAATCATGTGGCTAGACCAGAGATTGTAAATCAACTGAAAAATCGAAATAAGAAAGGTAATAAGCAAAACCTGCTGGTTATAACTGTTGGGGAAAAGAAGAAAATCATATTTTAAGGAAAAATGTATCCACTTATAAGGCACACATGTCTCATTTATACTTAATCTGGCCACAGAACAGCCAAAATTAAAACTGAGTAAGGTCTCTAAGAAGAAACTGGAGAGCTATTTGAGAGAAGCCTTATTCTTCAGAAAGAACTTGGTTTATACATGATCTCTAAGGATCTTCTAACTTAAAAGATTCTTTGTGTTGTTTTAATAATGAAAGACCACCTTTAGAGCACTCAAAGTAAAGCTTCACTAAAAGTATTCTCTATATGATCCGGAAGTATTCATGTACAATAACAATAACTTTTTTTCCTATTAAAAAACAGCATATGATAGAGATGTCTATGAGATTTAGAACCCCCATATCCTTCAAAAATCCTTAATGACAGTGAGCTATGATAAAAATGTTACATGATTTTAAAACATTAAGAAATTTAAATACCAATAGATGTGATGATTTTTATAAACTGAGTAATTTTAAATGCCTTACATACAGTTATTTTGAGGCAATGTAGTTTTTAGTCTAGTGTCACATTTGTTTAGTCTTCTAAATCATTGAAATCAATTGGTTCCTGACTATAACTGTTAAAAGGAAAAGATATATATATTTTTTTCCTTCTCACTTCCAAATATACTAAGAAATGAAAGCAGATTGCTCTAACCAAAAGGAAATGAGTATGTGTGTGGGGAGGGAGGAGGAGCAGGAGGGAAGACTAAAGTCCTTTTAGGCACAACAGTGCATCATTATTCTTTTTTTTGAATTATAGTTTTTTTATTTTCTAAATATATACATGGATAATTTTTCGACATTCAACCCCTACAAAACCTTGTGTTCTAATTTTTTCCTTCCCTTCCCCTTCTCCCCCCAGTTGGCAAGTAATCCAATGTATGTGAGACATGCATCATTTTTCTTATACAGATTTATGGGCCTATTGTTAATTCCTGGTAGGAAAACTCCCTTTACCAATTCAGATTAACTGCTCTGTAATCTTATATCTGGACAACACAGAGATTAAGAGATTAGCCCAGTCACACAATCAGTATGTATCAAATTTATGACTTGAATTTGAGGACTTTCTGAATCAAAGGATGGCTCTTTTAATGCTTACTTCATAAATCTGGATCAAAAGGCTATAGAGAAAATACTATTTTTAACTAGAAAAGGATAAAAAAAACTTTAAAAATAAAGATCTTAATTGTTTAGACATGAGAAAAATGAATTCATGATAGTAAATTATTGACAACACAGCTTGTTAGATTATAGTAGAGTTTCATTTTTGGGTACGGTTTGTATTACATGGTCACAGAGGGCCCTGCTACCTCTAAAATTCTGCAGTGCTGTTATTTCTATTTTGTGCCTTAACATTGCATCATTACTTTAATTTTAAGGTTTCAGAGATGTCCTATTAATTGTAGCTTCTTTCTGCTTTGCTTTCTGTTGCTTCTATCAGGTCTTCAAGAGGAAAAGCTTGACTTCGTAGGCCTTGACTAGAAGAAAGATTGTTTCAGGGACATGTCTCTGAAACAAGGTACTCAATAAAATTCTTGCCATAAAATACAAAGAAATGCAGAATCTTTTACCTGTAAGGGACTTTAAAAATCATATTCCACTTACAGATGAGAAAATTGAGGCCAAGAAATACACACAGCAATTGGCAGAGATGGGAATGGTGCCATAAAAGCTAGAGCTGGAAGGAAGTTTAAAAATGAAGTAAGGTCCTTTGCATAATTTATACATGTGGAAACTATGGTCCACAGAAGTTGAATGATTTCTCTCAAATAATCCAGTTATAATGGAGCCAGGATTTAAGTCCTGAACCTCTGACTCCAAATCCATTAGTTCCCTGCCTCCAGTATACCAATTCAATTTCCTAGAACCTGGGTATTGTGTCTTATGTAATCTAATATTTAAACACTAAAAGAAGAATTAGCTATACTATTTAGGTATTAATTAAAAGATACCAAAAAGACAAAAGTTTTATTTAATGAGTTCTTGCTGTTCAGCATATCCAACTCTTTGTGACACCACTTGGGGTTTTCTTGTCAAAGATACTGGAATGATTTAATTTCTAAATGCTAAAGGATGGCATTTTAAGATGATTTTAGTTTTCTTAAAGTCTCAAATTTTTCATCAGTTGCATACTATCAAACTATAAAATATGGACTTGGGTCTGTTAGATTTCATTGTGTGTTGCTATATATTTTCATAAATCTCTCATTAATTCTGTTTCCCAATCACTCCCCTCCTCCAATAAAGTACAGAAAGATATTCACTCTTTGAGCAAATGTAATTGTTCAGGGTGATGGATTTTGCCTTCTCAAAATGTGAAATATTTGGATAGTTTTGGGGAAAACTCTGAATTCTTATGGATAAGACATTTTAAATCCTTGCTTTCACAATAAAAAAAAAATACCAGAATCTTATTGTTACAACTTTTAAAGAAGAATTACATAATAAAAAGGATGATAATTAGAACTGTAGGAACAACATTCCATTGTTGTCTCTCAAAGTCTGTTATTCTTTTCTTAAACTATTAGATTACAGAATAAATGAAAAGTATGAAATGTGGTTTAGGTATAAAGAATTCTAGGTAGATCTAGAATAAGACAGAACAAAAGTATTTTATTGTTATTTTGTTCTATCCTAGTTTAAGATTTTATCTCTTTTTTTTGTTCATGAAATGAATTATAATTTATTTATGGCTATTAGGTTTATAATTTAAATATATATGTATATATATTAAAGTTTATAAATAAAAATACTAAGGCTATTATAACAACTAGAACTTCTTGAAAGGTACAAGTAGAAATCATACCAAGGACAAAAAAGGGCTAACAACTCCACAATGTACCAAAAATACGTTTTTTAGTTAAATTGCCATCTTTTACATGATTCAATTACAGAGACAGATCACTCCATAACTGATTATCTTTGACCTTGATGTTAGTTTCTGACTAACCCCGCACAAGAATTTAAAAAAAGTTTTAGTGATAGGTTTTTGGTTTTGCATCACAAATATTTAGATTGCCCCCACTCCTTGTGGTACTTTATAACAAAGTAAAACAACTGAGCAAAACTAACAATAGATTATCTGCCTCTGAAAATGCACGCAACATTCCACATTTGTAATATCCCCAACTTCTCTATTTAATAATAATAATAAATTCCCTCATCCATTCCATCATTCCAAAGGCAAAAAAAAACAAAACAAAACAAAAAAAACCATCAAATTCCTTGAAACAAATACTTGGTCAAGCAAAACAAATTTCCCCACTAGCTATAAGTTCTGAGTTTTTCAAAGGTCTTTTTACTTTTCTGTTTTATAAGAGCTTAGTACAGGGCCTAGCTTATAGAAAGTACTTAATAAATACTTATTAACTTACTTTATAAAAGTAAGACTTCTCATTTTGCACTATAAACCTCACTATCAGGAGGCAGGTTTTCATCAATGATCCTTTGAAACTGGGGATAATGAATGTATCATAGTTCATAAAAGTTCCAAAGCTGTCTATTTTTACAAGGTTGTTTTACATAAATGGTTTTTCTGCTTTTGTTTATTTCATTCTTTCCGTGATTATGAAGTCCTCAAAATTGTTCATTTTTATAATAATGATCTTATATTTTTTCTTATATTTCTGCTCATCTCATTCTGCATCAGTCCATACAAGTCATTCTATGATTTTTGAAATCATCTATTTTTCATGTCTTATAGTACAATAGCATTTCATCATATTCATATACTATAATACCCACCTCTCAAATGATGGATATTCCCTTAGTTCCCAATTTTTTTTGCTACCACAAAGAGTTGATATAAATATTTTTGGTCATATAGAATATTTTCCTTTTTTAAAAAAAATCTCTTTTGGGTACAAGTGTAATGATAGTATTAAAGATAGATCAAAGAGCATGCAGTTTAAAACTTTTTGTATATAATTCCAATTGCTTTCCAGAATGGTTTGTGATTATTCACAGGTCTACCAAGAGTACAATGTTGTGTCTGTTTTCCCTTATATTTTTCAAAATCAAGAATTTTCCTTTTCTTATCATTTTCCTACTTCAAATTAGGGTATGAGGTATAACCTAAAAATTGGTGTAATATCCATTTTTCTACTCAGTAGTAATATAAGAACTTTTTTTATATGACTATAACCTAGGCATTTATCAATTGGGGAATAATTCTTATTCTTATAAATTTAATCAGTTCTATAGATATCGATAAAACCTCATAAAAATGAGATCTTTATCAGAGAAATTAATTACAATTTGGTTCCCTTTTAATCTTAGTTTTATTAGGTGTTGATGTAAAAACTCTCTGAAATGTAAAGAATGTTATCCATGTTATTTTCTGTGATCATCACTAATCCTTGTTTGTTCACAAATTTTTCTTCTATTCACAAATCTAGTAGTTAAATTTTTCCATGTTTCCTTAATTTGTTTATAATATGACTTTCCATATTAATGTCATATATCGATTTGGAGTTTATCTTAGTATGATAGTGTGAAAAGTTGGTTTAAATCTAATTTCTTATATGATATTGCTCAACTTTCACAATAGTTTTTGTCAAAGAGTGAGTTTGTATCCCTAGCAGGATTCTATATTTATCAATACTACTGTACTAGATGGTCAGTTAGGTGGTACAGTGAATTGAGTTGCTCACTTCAGAAACTTACTAGCCATGTGGCCCTGAGAAAGTCACTTATTCATATTTGCCATAGTTCCTCATCTGTAAAAATGAGTTGAAGAAAAAATGGTAAATAGCTACGGCATCTTTTTTTTAGATATTATATATATATGCATATATATATAATGAATATATATTAATGTATATATGAATATATAAATATTCATTTAACTTAATTTTTTTTATTCTTGAGATTTGATTTGGTTTTCTTTCTTTTTAATCAGATTAGCTAATGACATTTTTTTCCAAAAATGGATTCCTAATTTTATAAATTCAACTTTTCTCTTAAATTCTTCTCTTTCTCTGTTAATCTCTTCTTTGATAATCAAGATTTCTATTCTGATGTTTAATTATTTTTTTGTTAATATAAGTCTTTAATGATAAAGACTTTCTCCTTAAGGACTGTTTTAGCTGCCTCCCCAAAATTCCTCTATGTTGTCTCAATGGCTATCATTATCTTTAATGGAACAATTAGTCATTTCTATTTGTGCTTTGACCTTACCATTTACCATCTGGGGATTCTTTTTCTTATAAATTTTAATCAGTTTCTTATATATTTTGGATATGGGATCTTTATCAGAGAAACTTGTGACAAAGTTTTTTCCCAATTGTTTCTTCTGTAATCTTAACTTTATTAGGTATTTCTGAAAAAAAAAATCCTTATAATGTAAATGAAATTATCCATCTTATTATCTTCTGTTTGGTCATTAACTTTTCTTTTATCCATAGAACTGACAGAAAAGGAAATATGGGGAAAAAATGACCTATCAAGGACTGTCCCTCACACCTGGAACCCTCTACCTTTTTGCTTTTGCCTACAGACTTCATTGCCTTCCATTAAAACCTTAAAAAATCTTATTTTTTGTCTTAAACGTGTGTGAAAAGGAAGCCTTTCCCAATCTCTCTTAATACTAGTTACTTTCCTTTTAATTATTTCTTTTTCGTCTGCCTATGTCTTGTTTGTGCATATCTGCTTGCTTGTTGTCGTTCTCAATAGATTATGAGGTCCTTGGGGCAGGCACTGTCTTTTGTCTCTTTTCATGTATCCAATCCATATGTATTTATATCATATATACAATGTTTAATAATAAAAAATACTGTTTTAAATATTTCTAGCAGTGGAATTTTACTTAATACAATTTTTATTGTGTTATGGTCAGTAAAAGATGTGTGTATTTTTACTTTTCTGTACCTGTTTATAAGATTTTTATTTTAAGAAATGGATGATTTTTGTACAGTTACAGTGAATGGTTAAGAAATCGTAATCTTCGGGGCAGCTAGGTGGCGCAGTGGATAGAGCACCAGCCCTGAAGTCAGGAAGACCTGAGTTCAAATCTGGTCTCAGACACTTAACATTCCCTAGCTGTGTGACCCTGGGCAAGTCACTTAACCTCAATTGCCTCAGCAAAAAAAAAAAAAAAAAAAAAAAAAAAAGAAAGAAATTGTTATCTTCTTTCTATTTTGATTCAATTATCTCCAAAGATATGTTATATGGAATTTCTACTTAAAAGGATAGGCAATTTGATTAAATGACCCATTTCATCAATGCATTGGATTATTTTTGTTGTTGTTGTTACTTTTTGTAACTATAAATTTAGCCATTAAATCAACGGGGAATGGGAAAGTTTAAAAAAATGTATGAGATAAAAGACAAATTTTTTCCTGGAATTTTTATTTAAGATATTTTCCTTTAAAAAACAATATTCTACTAAAACTCAAAAATTCCAGAAATTGTTTGTCAAGATTATTTTTGGCATCATTCTCAAACTAAATAAATCTTTAATGGATCAATCTATTATTCCCAGGATTTAAAAAGGAAGAGAGATTCCACAGATACCAATGTTCATGTGATTTATTATATGTGAAACCATATCACTACTCTATTCAATAAACTCTAGTGGTTCCCTTTGACCTCTAGGACCAAATATAAAACCCTCCAATCATGTGGCTCCTACTTCTATTCAATAGACTCCAGTGGTTCAATATTAGCTCCAGGATCAAATATTAAGTTGTCTTTCTGGAATTTAAAGCTCTTCCAACCTTTCCAACCTTCTTATACTTTATTCTCCCTTACATACTCTCAACAATCCAGATAAACTGGTCTACTTAATGGTCCTTACAAATGACATTTCATCTCCCAATTCCATGTATTTGTACTGGTTATACCATTTCCATACACCCCTTCTCACCCTCTGACTCCTAGCTTCCCTGGCTTCCTTAAAAGTCTCAACTCAGATACTACCTTCTGAAGGACAACTCCTTTTTTCTTGTTCTTTTAGTTTACAAGGTAAGTAGATTTTTTTTTTTTTTGAGGCAACTGGCATTAAGTGACTTGCCCACGGTCACACAGCTAGGAAGAGTTAAGTGTCTGAGGTCAGATTTGAACTCAGGTCTTCCTAACTTCAGTGCTGGTACTCTATTCATTATGTCACCTAGCTGCCCCATAGCATGTAAATCTTATATGTTCATGGTAATTTGCATGTTAGAATATGAATTCTTTGAAGCCATTAGAATATGAGCTCTTTGAAACCAAGAACTATTTTTGCCTTTGTCTATTCAGGATCTGACACGTAGTAAACACTTAATAAATACTTATTGACTGACTGATGTTATCATAAAGTCAATTTATATGGCTTGATATCCTTATCAGATCAGGAGGAAGAAGTCAATTCTCCACATTTGTGGAGCTGTAGCCACTGAAGCATAAGGAGATGGAGCTAGACCAAATAAAAGAACTTCATTTCAGATACAAAAGAAAAGATGTTTTAATTCCCAAGATTATGAAGATGGCTAGGGAGAAGCATTCTGATAAAGTGCAACATAACACCAAATGTTTCAGGCCATCTGGTTTTCTTATAATGGCTAAATGTCAAAAAGAAAATTCAACATTAAATGATTTCCTGTCTTTCCCAGTTTTTTGTGAAGAATGCAAAATGGAGATTTGAAGAATGATAGAAAGGGAAGAATAGAGAAACACTGAAATTGTGCTAAGAAAAGATGACAGGTTTACTACCAACATATAGCAAAACAGTTAATTCTGAATAATTTTTACTCCAATTAGAGTGTCAAGGGCATAAGGAAGGAAACTAGTATCTTTGGTTTGCCCCTTAACACCATAGAAATATTTGTCTTGATTGAAATAAGTCTTTTTTTAAAGAAAAAAAATCAATACTGAAGAGTTTTCTTTATTTTTAAAAAATATCTTATTGCATTAAAAATTAAGGAAAGCTTGGCCTTTTAGTGTGAGAAGCTGGTATTTCAAAAGGAAAAGTTTGACAAAGTCCCAATACTTTTTGATGGGCAGTCATGTAACTTCAAAAGTTATTGTTAAAAACAAACAAAACTCAGCAATGCAAATGAATTGCTACTTAAAATTTACATCACACTTAAAAGGATCTGCTGTATGTATGCATATGCCAAATAACTTACACAACTCTATTAACATTTCCTAAATCCATTTGGTTTATTATAATTTTGCTGCATGAAATAAAGAATCACAGGGTAAAAGGAGGGATTTACAATATTTGGAGAGCACTGAATTAAGGTCTCAAGTATATTTAATATAACCTTTAAGGCATATGCAAAGATACTGCTAAAAATAGTGCTATATAGGAGGTGAACAAAATTAGTTAAAGGCATCTTCATACTGAAGAAGTCATGGAAATTAATATAGAGTGTAGAGAACATAAACAAAAATTGAATTCTCAGGAAAATCGATGTTCTAAATTTTTTTAAAGCATTTATATGATAAAATGAAGGGAATATACCTCTAGAAACAACAAAAAGACTTTCTTTCTTCTCTTTCTCAAAACGAGTAGTCATTTCTTCTTGGGAAGCTTCCTCATCTTCCCTTTCTTCCTGAAGCCTCTTCATCCTTTCCATTAAGGCCTCTAACTCACTTAGAGAATCCACAATCTATATTCATAAAGGATAATTTTGAGAATTTTGCTATTAAAAAAACTAATCTAGCATATTTCATTATGCTCCTAAAAACACTTTATTATGGTAGCAGTGATATTCATTTGATTAGTTTATTGTTACCACTTGAGAAAATTAAGAGTATATAATTTTTATTTGGCAATAAAGTTCAAAAACAGAAAACTCACAAATAGAGAAGTATATTCCAAAATTAATGTGAACCACATTGTAATCTATGTAAATAGAATATTTACAAGTTTGCCACTTTCAAATAACAGTTGTAAGACAAATATTTGATGTTACAAAGATAAATACTATCCAAAAAGTACTTTAAACTCTTCATTTGATTATACTAGTGTCATATGGATAGGGACAGTCTCCCAGGCTCTGACTAAAAGTCTCTATGATTCAGGAAATAGCTGAAATGAATAAGCATTTAAATTTTTTTCATGATTAGTAAAAAAATTCATCTATATCTGCTATCAAGACTTGAAAAAGTATAATTTAGACAAAATGATACTCGGGTATTTATAATTTTTATATAGTCAGAAAAACTGAGATGAAAATGTTTTATATGTAAGGGCCTATTTCTAGAAGAAATTATAAATAAGAAAATCCTTTTTCATTTGATATTAATAGTCACAGAAATGTAAACAAAATAGCATAAAGTTTCTTTTTTTTTTTACTTTTATTAAAGCTTTTTATTTACAAAACATATGCATGGGTAATTTTTCAACACTGACCCTTGCAAAACTTTCTGTTCCAAATTTTTCCTTCCTTCCCCCAACCCCGTCCCGTAGATGGCAGGTAGTTCAATACATAGTAAATATGTTAAAATATATGTCAAATCCAATATATGTATACATATTTATACAGTTATCTTGCTGCACAAGAAAAACTGGATCAAGAAAAACAAAATGCAAGCAAACATCAACAGAAAGAGTGAAATAGCATAAAGTTTCTAAAGCAAAAAAAATTAGAAATGGTTTTTGTAATACTGACCCCAAAGTTGCTGCTAAGCGATGCATTTTCTATGTTGTTATCATTGGCAAGATCACAGACACAAAAGTTGTTGACCGATATTAGTCTGAATCCGTTAGAAGTATCTGGATCTCTCTCTGGATTAATGCCACTACCAAAAACAAAGCTAGCCAAGGCATGATAATGTGCCAACAGGACCACAGCATGTACTAGTTCAGGCAGGGACCAATTATTCTCCCCAGTTTTGACGAGTTTCTGAAATTAATATGAATTGAAAATAGCAAATATCTTAGTTTGATAAGGCCATTTTACAAATCAAGACAAAACTTCTTTATTCTTATTTGTCCTCTATTATTCCAAACATCTTAAAACAACATAAACAAAAAAGAATGTGTTCATCAGTACATTAAAGATATTCATTTTTTTTGTAAACACCTTAACAATATTTTAGGGCTTCTTTTTTTTAATGACTCTACATGGAATAAACTTTTACTTTTGAAGAACCTTTTCACATAATCTTATTTTAAAATATATTGTGGTTATTAAAAATAGTAAAAAAAATTTATACCATTAAGTGGAACAGGCAATGTATCAACAAGTGGAATAGGCTATGTATCAACAAGCATTTTGAAGCATCTGATATATTCCAGGCACTTTGCAAAAGAATTTAAAGTAAGCAATGAAAGTCCCTGCCACCACAAAGGGGGGGAGGGAGAAAAGAAGAAAGGGAGAGAGAGAGAGAGAGAGAGAGAGAGAGAGAGAGAGAGAGAGAGAGAGAGAGAGAGAGAGAGTGTGTGTGTGTGTGTGTGTGTGTGTGTAAAACATGCCCCCCCAAAAAACAAGTTAGCTTTTGAGGTAGAATAATTAAACAAGTCCTTCTGCAGAAGATTCACTTGAGTTGGTCTTAAAAGGAAATTAGAAATTCTAAAAAGTAAAGGGGAAAGGGGAAGAACATTTAAGAGCTGCAAGGACTGCCAGTGAAAAGGCATGGAGAGGAGAGATGAAGTTTTAGTCATGAGACAAATATAGCTGATTACAGATTACAAATAGAAGAGTTACAGAAATGAAAAAAATTCTAAGTTAGGAGGAAACAGAATAAACAGAAGTTTAACTACCAAATGAGTTTGTGTTTGATCCTAGAAATAATGGGAACCACTACAATTTACTGAGCAGAGAGGTAACATGGTCAGACCTGCACTTTAGGAAAACTGTGGTAGCTATGTGCCAGATGAATTGGAGTGGGGAGAAACCTGAGGTAGTGCAGCCATATAAAAGGCTATTATAATAGCAGAGGTGAGAGGCAAATGAGGTCCTGAACTGGGTTTATGGGTATGTGAATAGAAAAACAAGGGTATATATGAGATATTCTGTGAATATAGAAATGAGAGGATATGCAAATTGACTGGAATATGGGGGGATGAGAGAGAATGAAGAATTTATTATTTAACAGGGAAAGTTATCTGGGTGACAACAGAAATGGAAAAGTCTAAAAGATGGGATGAGCTTGGAAAAATGATAATGAGTCCTGTAGGACATGCTGAATCTGACATGTTTAAAGTGCATCCAGTTTGAAATGCCCAATAAGCAATAGGCATTACTATAAAGGGGATCTGGAAAGTAGTGTTGGATACAGATTAATCACACAGAAATAATCACTGAATCTATAATTTTAAGGGATCACCAAGTGAGAGAGCATAGAGAAAAAAAGAATAGAGTTCAGGACAAAGCCTTGAAATACATCCACATTTAGTTGACATGGCATGGCATGGATTGTAAAGAAGAATGAGGGGTCATTACAAAGCTTGGAGTAAAACCAAGAGAGAACAATGTCACAGAAAACCCAAAGATTCTGGTCAGAGATTGGTCAATATTGTTAGATGTTACAGAGGGGTCAAAAAGGGTAAGAACTGAGAAAAGTCATTACATTGAGAAATTAAGTAACTAGTTGGGTGACTTTGGGCAAGTCACTTGCCTTAGTTTTCTCATTTGTAAAATGACCTACAGAAGGAAATGGCAAATAATTCCACTATGTTTGCCAAGAAAACCCCAACAGTATCATGAAAACAATCATTTCATCATATAAAAACAAAAACTCTAAAATCATATGATTAGCTCAATAGATGCAGAAAAAGCCTCTGACAAAGTAAAACACTCATTTAAATAAACAAGCAAAAGAAAAATTCTAAAAAATATAGGCAAATAGGAACCTTTAATATCATGAATATAATCTAGCTAAAACCATAAGCAAGTATCACATGCAATGGAGATGTATTAGAATCTTTCTTACTAAGTAAAAGAATAAAGCAAGGCTGTCCAGATATTCGTTCTTCCCATTAATATATGGCATAGGTCTGGAAATGCTAGCAATAGCAATAAGATAAGTAAGAAATTAAAAGTTTCATAATAGGCAAAGAGGGAATAAACATCCCAATTTGCTGATGATACGATGTTTTACTTAAAATATTCCAGTGAATTGGCATAGACACTAATTGAGACATTAATAGTTTCAGCAAAGTCATAAATTATAAAATAAACCCTCAAAAATTTCTATGTAGTAACAACAAAATCCAAGAGATTTTATTGGGAATAATGGGAAGAGAAATCTTATTCCACTAAGTACAAAATGCATAAAATACCATATAGGAATCAATTTAACAAAGCACACAAAATACCTGTGAAGATTTAACTACAAATCTCTCTCTAAAGAAATGTTAAATAACTAGCAGAATATTCAGTCGTTATGACTGGCATTTTATTTCTCCAAAGCCCACATATATTGAGAATTTTTTAGATTATAGAGTGGAAACTAGAACAGTGATTTCACTAGAATAGAGAAATCTCTAGTAAGGAAACTCCCATTACCAAGGCAGGTTGTCAATTTCTTTACAACTTAGTCTTACTTCCATGCCATAAACCTCCACTCCCAGAACGCATTGTGGTTAGTCTGCAAGTCTGACAAATAAGTGGCTGGCCATAAAAATAATTAATTAAAAATAAAAATTCAGATAAGTGGATTTTCAGAGCAGCAATCATTTTCACAATGTTATGTGTATATTTGTCTTGAAGACTGATTAAAAAATACCCAAAGATTTTTCTGATACATAAAAAGGGCTTTCTTAGATTAAGGTCTTCAGTGGAAATAATAAAATTATATATTTTAATCTGAATGCTCCAGCTGATTTTCCTAGAAGGATTTTTATTTATCATTAAGTATTCATATAACATATTTATGAGACATTTCTGCCAATTAAAAGATATAGAATTATAGAACTTTAGATTTGTAGAATTCTTAGAAACCATTTAATCAATTTATTTATTGATGAGGTAATGCAGACTTAGAGAAAACAGTGATAAAGATGGGCCTAGAACCCAGAATTCCTAGCTCCCAGTTCATTGCTTCTATTACTACATATACTGCCTAAAACAAAGAATCAAAATTCCTAGAAATAAATTACCTAAGTATTAGCACAAAACAATTAATTCTTTACATTTTCAGTAAAAAGAATAGTTGCCCAGAAAGATACTTTCTTCAAATTTAACCTCTCAATATAAAAATATTCAATATTCTTGATAGTTCTCAAATTCTAAACAGTTGCACAAACATTTAAATTGAAATATTTAAGCAAATTACTAAGTAGAAGAATCAAAAATTGTTCAAAAAGAATGTTTCCATAATGCTAAGTCCAACCAGAGAGAAGTGCTACCTGAATGTGATCTTTTGTGATCAGCCAGGGTCGATGTGCTAGCAGTTTATTTATTTCATTGAGATTTTTCAGTCTTTGTGGAACATATTCCAAACCATTTAACCATTCTGCAATACCTCCAGTCTTCAGAAACTCATCCACATGCATGTTTATTAGGTAAGAACACTGGTGTCTAGCTGCAGCCTTGAATGAGAAAAAAAGGAAAAGAACACAACTCAGGAAAAAGACTATATATTTTCATTTTTACTGCCTTTATGAAGTGAACACCCTATGGCCATATATAATATCTCTTCTGAAACCTCAAAAATTCTCAATAACTTTGAATTCTCCCAAATGCTGATCTTCTAATTCAAACTATAGATATATTTTATCTCCCTTACTACATTACAAATTCGTAGAAGGCAGGCACCATGCCATTCCCCTTAATGCCTTTACAATGTAAGTGTTCAATAAATTTTCATTGAATCAAATAGTGTAGAACAGGGAAAATATTTTTATAGCTCCCCCTAAAAAGATTCTTGTTTTTATGAAATCTTCACTCTATGACAACCTACTCCCAGTTAGCAGGTAGGCAGAAAAAATAAAAATGCTAGCTACTAACTACCTCACTTCTTAATTGTTTCCAGCTTTGGGACTATGCTTCTAATCCTGATTCCAGTATCAAGTGTAGGCCATTTACCAATTACTTCCTATTGGCTATCTCTCCCTCTGAAAAGGATTTACTATTGATAGCTTGCCAATTTCTTTCAAAGTAGAATTAAGACCTCTTGCTTCTTCATGGCTACTTCTTAAATAACTTAACGTATCTGAGTTTATATTTTCTATTTATTTTCTTTATCTTCTAATCCTTACCATGTTTTAATTTTTGTTGTGCTCAAAAAGAATCTGAACTAGAATTGAGGCCCTAATGAATTTTGTTGCACCGAGATTATGTCTATAACTCAAACTCAGATCAATTTTACTCAGTACTATAATACTATGTAAATATTGAGGTCAAATTTGTGACAAATGTAAACCTGATGTTCTGGATTACCTCCCCAGGACAAGTATTCTTATACTTGCATAGACAATTCTCTCAATGACTTCTTTAGTTCCAATCAAATTACAAAATTCTGGATACTCTTCATTGTTGCCCAACTTACAATTTTTTCCCAATTTATATTAGCTTGTATTATAAATCTGCTATAATTGGATGATAAAAATTAATCTCTGATTAATTCAGATTTTTCACTAATTCAGACATATATTTCCCTACATAACTAAAAATTACTTTTTTCATGTATATAATATTCTTTATAGATATCTAAAACAAATAATTTTCTCAAAAATAGAACAAGATATTACCAGAAAAAAAAACTACTTGTCTTTAAGCACAGGAAATTAAATGTTATAAAAATTAAATGAAAAATATTCATATTGTTTTAAGTATGTATTACATGATTCTTATAGATCAATGAAAAAAAAATTCATAACATTTCCATAAATATTTAACTGGTCACACTAAAAATAACTATGGGATACTAATTTATTCTACATTACAGAAATCTTTTAAGAGAATAAACAGAAAAGATAGTAAGGTAAAATCTGTTAATCACAGCTTAAAAAAAAACAAGTCTCAGGTACAGGTCTCATAAACACATACCATTATAGCAATGTAATGTCGATATGGTAAAGGAAGGGGACCATCCATTCGCAGCATATAAAATTGGCTGCGCAAAAAAGACTCTAGGTACTGAGCATGTAAACTCATGACCTGAGTAATGTTGTCCAGGCGCCCAGATGTAGAGTATTCTTCCACAAGGAGGTTAGTACGTTCATCTACTGTATTTGCTTGGACAACCTGAGAGCCAAAAAAAAACAAAAAAAAACAAAAAACAAAAAAACACAGGAAGAAAGGACAGTTATTAAGAAATAAATATATCCTTTATTAAGCCAAACAGGGTAAAAATTGATCAATTATAGAATCATCAAAGCAAATGACTTATCCATTAATAAACTCAGAAAATTCTGGATGTTATTTGTACTTTAAATGTAAAAATTTTTAAAAAAAAGGAAAACACCATTCTCATTTTTTGGATATTATACTACAATTTATTACAAAGACAGTGTTTGTTTGATAATTGACATTTGCTGTTTAATTGCAAAACTGGAAAAAAAAAAACAATTCCATCTGTTTAGTCATGCCCATTGAAAGATTTTGAGAGCCTACTTGCCCAGCAGATGGAACTTGTACCTAAACACAGCATTTCATCATATGAATTTACAAGCTCCTCTCAGTAACCTATGAATTCGAATAGAGACAATGTATCTTTACTCTGACATATCCTACCACCTTTACTTAAACTTATTAATGAATAAACACAGAAAAATTCTTCTATTTTTAGAGATTAAGATAAATGCTACAAAGAATGGGAAAGTGTTTACTAAGAGAAAATGACATGGGGAAGCTACATGGCGCAGTGAATAGAGCACCAGCCCTGAATTCAGGAGGACCTGAGTTCAAATCTGGCCTCAGACACTTAACACGTCCTAGCTGTGTGATCCTGGGCAAATCACTTAATCCCAATTGCCTCAGCAAAAAGAAAAAAAAAGACATATTCTAAGAGTAATGATGATGATGATGATGATGATGATTGATACTGAATCCAGTAGTCATTGTGGACTTCTTTCAGACATTGTGATCAAAAGAACCTACCCACGGAACAGATAACAATTCTACAGGGCTTTAAAGAGATTAATGGATATAAGATTACTACCATGGAAGGTTCTGAGATTCAGGGAGGCATATTAGATCAAGTGGTTGTGTTTAAATTCAGAATATTCAACTTTAAAATACAGCTCTGCACAAACAACTCCAATTAAACTTGCTTCCTCAATCAAATGTGTATCATAATATTTGTATAATTTTCTTCAAAGCTGTCATGAGGAAGGCACTTTTCAAACCATGAAGCTATAGAATATGTCTACATTTAAAGAATCTTATTCAGATGTGTATGATCATTCTAAAATTTAACAGTCTTTGAAAAACTCTGAGGTTAAAAACTACAATCCTTCCTAGGCAATCTGGGATTGATTTTGTCCAAAGCTAGTTAGGTTGCTCTCAGATGACAAGCATACAGACTGTTACTAGTTCACACATGAAGCCTTTCTAACCTGGCTAAAACATGCAATAAACATGAACCTTCAGAAATCCAGGTTTCACATCATGACAGCATTAGATTTGGACTTTAGTAAAAGAAATTTATATAAAATGTCAGTTATTTTGAGCACCTTTGATAAGTATCTTATAAAGAAATTCTTACTTCACACAGTAAACAACAAGGATTTAATAAACTGTTTTTTAGTCATTTTGGAAGTGCCTAATGTTCTGTGATCCTTTTTGGGTTTTCGTGATGAAGATACTGGAGTGGTTTGCCTTTTCTTTCTCTAGCTTATTTTACTGAGGAGGTACTGAGGAAAACAGGATTAAGTGACTTGCTCAGGGTCACATTTGTCCAGGGTCTGAGGCCAAATTTGAACTCAAGTCTTCCTGATTCCAGGCTTGGTACTCTATCCACCATTTCACTAGCAGCCCTATCCAGTATTTTTATTAACTATGCCTAATATGTGCCAAGCATTATACTAGAGATAAAAAATTGAAATAGTCCTTGTCCTCAAGGTGTTTACATTCTATCAAAGGAGACATGTACATATGTAAATATATAAACCTATATACATATAAAAATAAATTAATAAATACAAGTTAATGGGAGGTTGGGGGTAAGAAAGTTCATCTAAAAGGTAGCACTTGAACTGATTTTTGAAAAATGAACACAAATTATAGAGACTATAATACAAATTTAAAGAAATGGTAAATTAGAGAAATTATATAAAAAGGTGTATATTATGAAAAAATGCAAATTGCAACAATGTAAAAAAATTTCAGTTTCCAAAAATTTTCAAGCATTGGTTAATTTAGCCATTTTTTTCTTGGTTGAATATAAAGTACAAAAAATGATCAATGATAGTATATACACTAATTATGCCAAGAAGAGCCTCTTTTTGAACAAAGTACTACCTACTTATTTCATTCTTCATCTCTTCCCATATCTTCCCATATATAAATAGCATTTGGCATAAAATATCTTCCAAAGAAGGCCATTATGAATATAACATATGCAAACAACTTCAAACCATAGTGATTAGTAAGGCTTTCTTGGGGATGGCAATACCTTTATAGTAGAAAGCACTAAACTGTCAATCAAAAGAATAGTGTTTTAAGGCTTGGGTGTTAATAACTGTAATTACTCAGTTAAGTAACAAATTCTCTGAGCCTAAGTTACTTCTAATATTAAAAAAAAATAAAAACTGAGTAGTTCAAGTAGTACTTTCAAAACACAAAATTGTTATAAGGATTAAATTACATGAAACACACACACATATGTGTGCAATCACAGAGGGTGTATGTATACCAATTTGTAGGTCAATGAGCTTATCTTAGATGCCTAGGAAATTCCAAAGCATGTTATAAAAAGGATATTTTATGAGTGTCTAATAAAATGAAGTGGTCAGCATTGGGTGCTATTATTATCCTCATTTTATAAAAGAGGAAATTAAGGCACACAGAAATAAAGTGACATGGTCACAAAGATAGGAACCATCTGAAGCTGTGAATTCAAATCTTCTTGATTCCATGTCCAGTGCTCTAACCACTGAACCACTTAGCTGCATCTAATCATTGGTGGAAATGTGGAATAGCATAGGTCTAGAGAGAGATTCGTGGAGTGCTCTACTTGGAACTTCCTATTATGGTGACTTTGAACCATTGATAGCTTCCTCTGGAGGAATCCCATAAGCTATCATCTAGTTATCTTTTCTACAAAAACAGTATGGTATATTTTATCAAAAAATTTGTTAAAATGTTACTAAACTCCTTTATCTAATAATCTTGTCAAAAAAAGGAAATAAAACTGGCTGGCAGGATCTATTACTGATGAAATCATATTGGTTATTCCTTCCCTGGATATTCAGTATGCTAGAATTTTGCCAGGAATCAAAGTTAAACACACTGGTCTATATAATTTGTAGATGCTATTTTCTTCTCTATTTTGAAAATTGCTCTTCCTCAGTGTGGACTAGAAGATATTTTCCAACATCTTTCAACTATTACAGAGAGTAGCATGGCAATCTCATGTGCCAGTTCTCTCAGCAACTCCAGATATAGGATAGCTGGTCAGGTCACTTGAATTCATCAAGGAAAACTATGTGTTCTCTAAGTCTCTCCTTACTTATTTTGGGTATCAATTCTATTAGCCATTTTTGTTCCGTAATTTCCAGTACAAAAGTTATTAACTTTGGCAGACAAAATGGAAAAAATAAGCAAGTCAGGCTCTCTTTTCTCTTTTGTCAATTATCCTTGTCCCACTCTCCCCAAGCAGGCGTATATACTATTCTGGATGAAAGTATGAAAAAATGAGCAGCAGCTTGTCATAAAAATATCCTACATTAGATCATATCTTTACCATCACACAATTTACTACAAAGTCCAGGGAGCAGAAGATCCTATTCTTCCTAAAAAGCTGTTCAATTTGGAAGCATAAAATGCATGTCTTAGAAGATTCCTTTTGGAATGTCTTCTTTCTGCCATAGCCACTGCAGAAGCATGAGTTCACAAGGCCAAGATCTGAAGTTCAGCAGTTTATTTTGTTTCATGGTTGCTATTGTCAATGAATTTATCACCACTTCATTAGCTATGGTTATGTAATTCTCCTTACTTAGCGAGCCTGATCCTTGGTAAGCAGACCCTTAACTGCTAGCCCACAGTGGAAGTCCTTCTAGCACTGCAGAATTTAACAAGACACTTTCAAGGCAGACTTCAACAACTACTAGTTATTATTAGGTCTGTCTTCTGACCTCTTTCTCTTCTTTCTAAAATGTAATTGATTAGGCTTTACTCTTAATGTTCATTCATTTAGCTTTCCTACTAGATTTTTCCTAGAAAGGTTTGTGGATCTCTTAGATTTCCAGAATATTCAGCTGGAATTCAAATTGCATCCTAAGAATTTTCAGTCCTGACTTTCCATAGAATATATCACCCTAGATTCCTAATTATTGAACTAGTGACACTCGATAACATATAGATGAGAAATGTGGTTTCCAATTAGAAACCTTAAAATTAATGATGCATTGGAAGCCTTTTTAAGGCCTCAAATAATATTCTCTATTACTGTTCGAAAGAACTAATATAACTAATTGGATTTTTTTTTTACCTAGTTCTGCCCTTACTAGCTCTTCTAGTCAATACCCTAAATTGCCATCAGGCTCCATGGTACAGGATTTATTTAAAAAATTATATTTCTTCCATAGTTATTTTCTTTAAGTCTAGCACCTTATCTTACATTTCTAACATGAGCTCCATTCATAAAGTGATTTGATCATCCTTTCCTTGACCTTACAAGGTAGCTCTTTTTAAAAATTATTTTTTCTCAATTACATGTAAAAACATTTTATAACAGCTTTTTTATTTTCAAAATACATGCAGACTGTTTTCAACACTCACCCTTTAGCTTATTTATCTTTTTTGAGCTTATTTATCTGATATATTAATCTTAGCACTAAGCAAGATTTAAATAGATTAAAAACATAAAGTATAAGCATTTTATACTATGACTCAGTTTACTTTTCCTAGACTCAAATAAAGGATTCTGTGATATGCCATCCAAATGAAAGCTAAAAACCAATCAATTAAATTTGATATTTGATCCAGGGAATAATGTTCTTGATTTCTCATAATTTCTTATTATCATTTCTCAAGATAGTTTAACCTACCTCCTTTTCTGGTATAAAGGCACTTGGTCCTCTTGTTGAAGGCTGAGATACTCTTATTCTTTTTTCCTGTTAAAAAAAAAAGTTACACACCCTTATTAATGCTTTCTAGAAAAAAATTTGTCTTAGACAATAAAAAGTTATGTGCATTTATATAAGTGCAGCCTTTAACATTCTAACAAGTTAACTTCTATGTATATATTTAAGATAATATAAATTCTTTGGCAGATGAAACCAGAGAGGTTAAGTTTATTCCTTCATCCTCTAACTCCCAATAGAACATAAAATGTTTGTCAAAGGTATTCGCCAGTGTGCCAGAGGATATCCTGGCAAAAATTCAAAAGGAAAGGAGGTTTTCCCTAATTAATGGTGATGGTCTCTAGATGGTATTGTGTATAGATGATATTATGCTGACTATATCTAGCCCTGATATCTACTGGGTGTCTTCAATGAGATACAGAGCCCCATAGGAAATGAGGATGGATGAGGAATGCATATTATTCAAACTGTCACATGCACTGAGATGGTCAAGTCTATCAGTACATAGGGCTACAAATACCACAGATGGGCAGGAAGGGAAGTTCTTTAAAAATACCAGAAGGAACTACATTTGAAAACTGTTAAGGTTAATCAATTTACTAATCAATCTCAAGCAAGGATTAAGGCTAGCAATTCCTCAAATTATGGGCTTTAAATAAAAATGAGAATAAAGTCATTAGTTTCTCAAAAGGTATTGCCAAAAAAATGTCCTATTATTTTTCAGATTATTAAGTTCTTAAATTCAAGTTTCACTCATTTTTTCTTTAGCTTATTTTCAGCTAAAAAGAAAAACCAAAAATATGCAAAATGTTAGATGGTAAAGTGGATAGACTATCAGCCCTGAAATGAGGAGGACCTGATTTCAAATCCAAACTCAAACACCTAACACTTACTAGCTGTGTGACCTCTGGGCAGGTCATTTAACCCCAAATGCCTCGTCCCCTACCCCACCCCCAAAAGGTAACTTTTTAAATAAATTACTTATTAGCAAATGAAAATATAAAAGTGGAATTTCAATTTTATTTATAATTGTATGTCAGGGATACTTTTAAAGAGGTTTTTTTTTTTAAACAAAACAATCTGTTCAATATATAAAGAGTAATACCAAAATAGAAATATTTTACAGCACATCTTATGACACAATTCATAATTAATTTCTCCATTAGGAAAATTTGCTTATAGTCTCTTAAGATATCAACACCCTTTGAACCACAAGCTTGTAAATTATGCCAAACAGAAACTATGAACTGTCAAAAAGAATTCTCAGTTTACAGTTGGACCTAAACAATGAGAACAGTAAGTAAAGCAACATTGTACTCTTCATTTCTGATTATAACACTGGCTTATAAACCTATGCCTACCATTTATGCTCTTCATAATCTCCCTTCTTACCTTTTCAATCTTATATTTTATTCTCTTCCACACACTCTAGGATTCTTGCTACATTGAAATGCTCTCTGTCTCAAACAATTCCATCTCCCTTCTCTGTACCTTTGCACTCACTGGCGGTGCCACCTGCCTGGAATATACTCCACCCTCATCTCTGCCTCTTGTTTCCCCAGGTTTCCTTGAAATCTCAACTTAATATCTCATCTTAGGCCTGGTCCTCCCAAGTTGATAGTAACTTGTCCAAATTTATAGACCACATTACTAGAATGTAAGTTCCCTGACAGTACAACCTACTTTTAAAAAAAACCTCGTACTGTATCCTACAGTACCTAGTACACAGTAATTGTTTAAGAAATATTTTTGATTAGCCATTAAAGATACACAGTACAGAAAAAAACCCTATTGCCTCTGCAAACATATGCAACAATCTTCACTTAGATCATTCTCTACCAAGGGGAAGAGTCAGTTATATTTCTTCAACGGTTCTCTCTGGAATGGACATTAGACATTTTATATAATCTGTATAATAATATATTTTAGCTTTTTTTCTGTGCCAATTTGTGTGTGGTGTGTGTGAGGTGAAACCTCAGTTTTGTTTAAAAATGCATTTCCTTTGTTATAAGTGATTTAGAGCTGGGAAGCAATTTTGTATTGCCAGTGTTTATAATAAAAGCCTCATTTCTAAAATATATAGAGAACTGAGTCAAACTTATGAGAATATAAGCCATTCCCCAATGCTATCTATAGTCATATAAAAAGTGCTCTAAATCACTAATGATTAGGGTATGCAAATTAAAACAACTCTGAGGTATCTTTCATGATGGAAAATGCTATCCATTATTAAGATAAAGAACTATGAAATCTGAATGCAGGCTGAAGCATACTATTTTCACTTTTTTGAGGGGGGGGTTCTTTCTCATGGTTTTTCCCTTTTGTTCTGATTCTTCTTTCACAAAATGACTAATGTGGAAATATGTTTAATATGATGGTACTTGTATAACATATCAAATTGCTTGCCATCTTGGGAAGGGGAGATAAAAAAGTAGGAGAAAAAACAAACTTAAAATCTTATAAAAATAAATGTCAAAAGCTATCTTTACATGTAATTGGAAACAATAAATAATATTAAGTGGAAAAAAGGGAAAAGAAAAAGCTTCTTGTAGAAACTAGAATTTGAGCTAGGATTTGAAGAAAGCCCAAGGAAGCAGAAATAAGGAAGGAGAAAAAAAATCTTATTTTTATAAGATTTTAAGTTTCATCTTTTTTTATCATAAGTATAAGACACTATGACCAGGTGGGATTTATGCCAGGTGGGATTTCCAATATTAGGAAAACTATCAGTATGTTTCGAAAAAGATCGAATATATCAATAGCAAAACTAACAGAAATCACATTTTTTTTCAATTGATGAAGAAAACGTTTTTGACAAGATACAGCACCCATTTCTATTAAAAACATTAGGGAGCATAAGAATAAATGGAGTTTTCTTTAAAATGATAAGTAGTATTTATCTAAAATGATCAGCAAGCAACATATGTAATGGGGATAAGTTAGAAGACTTTTCAGTAAGATCAGGAGTGAAACAAGACGGCCAAAATACCAACATTTTTATTCAATATAGGACTAGAAATGTTAGCTTTAGCAATAAGAAAAGAAAAAAAATTGAAGGAATTAGATTAGGTAATGAGGAAACAAAACTATCATTCCTGCATATGATATGATCGTATAAAAAGGATTCTAGAGAATCAACTAAAAAACTACTTGAAATACTTAACAACTTTAGTAGAGTCACAGGATATAAAAAACCCATATAAATCATTGGCATCTTTATATACTATTAATAAAGCCCAGCAGCAAGTGATAGAAAGAAAAATTTCATTTAAAATAACCATAGATAATATAAATTATTTGGGAGTCTATCTGACAAGACAAATCCAGGAACTATATGAACACAATTATAAAATACTTTTCACACAAATAAAATCAGATCTAAATAACTGAAAAAATATCAACTTCTCCTGGGTAGGCTTAAATAATTTAATAAAAATAAATGTATTTATTCAGTGCCATACCAATTAAAGTGCTAAAAATTATTTTATAGAGGTAGAAAAAAATAATAAAGTTCATCTGGAAGAATAAAAGGTCAAGAATATCAAGGGAAGTAATGAAAAACAAAAAATGCAAGGAAAGGGGGCCTACTTGTGCCAGATATAAAATTATATTACAAAGTAACAATCATCAAAACCATTTGCTAATGGCTAAAAAATAGAGTGGTGGATCAATGGATTAGGCTAGGCAAGCAAGACACATTAATCAATGACCAGAGTAATATACTATTTGATAAACCCAAAGAAAAACTCCAGTTTCTGGAATAAGAAATCTTTATTTGACAAAAATTGTTGGGAAAACTGGAAAAATAATATGGCAGAAACTAGGCATAAGCCAACATCTTTCAACGTATGCAAAATTAGGTTAAAATGGGTACATGATTTGGAGTGATATAAGCAAATTAGGAAAGCAAAGAATAATTTACTAGTATCTATGTGGAAGGGAAGAATTTATAACCAAGTAAGAAATAGAGATTATTATGAAATACAAAATGGATAATTTTGATTAAACAATTCTTATAGCAGAAAGATGGGAAATAATTTTTACTGCCAATTTTCCTGATAAAGACCTCATTTCTAAAATATATAAAAAACTGAATCAAACTAATAAGAATAAATTATTCCCCAAGTGATAAATAATCAAAAGATATGAAAAGGCAATTTTCAAATGAAGCAAAGGAAATGAAAAGGCCATTTTCAGATAAAAAAAAACCTGAAGCTCCTTATAGCCACATGAAAAAAAATGCTCTAAATTACTACTGATTACATAATTGGAAATTAAAACAACTCTTGAGATATTACTCATACCTATCAGATTGGCTAAGATGACAGAAAAGGAAAATGACAAATGTTGGCCACAATGTGGGAAAATTGGAACACTAATGCACTCCTGGAGTTGTGAACTGATCCAACCATTCTATAGAGCCCAAAGGAATACAAAACTGCATGCTCTTTCATTCAGCAATACTGCTATTAGATTTGTATCCAATGACATCATAAAAAAGGGGAAAGGAACCATATTTACAAAAATATTTATAACAGCTCTTTTTGTGGTAGCAAAGAAATGAAAATTGAGTAGATGCCCATCAACTGGGGAAATAGCTGAACAAATAGTGATATGTGAATGTAATGTAATACTACACTGTGCTATACAAAATGATGAACCGGCAGATTTCTGGGGGGAGGGAAGACTTATATGAAGTGAGGCTAAGTGAGGTAAGCAGAACTAGGACAACACAATATATAACAGCAAAATTGTGCTATGATCAACTTTAACAGATTTAGCACTTTACAGCAATGAAGCAATCTAAGACAATTCCTAAAGACTCAGGATAGAAATTGCTATCCACATCTAGAGGAAAAAGTGTGAAGTCTGAATGTAGATTAAAGTATATGATTTTCACTTTTTGGGGGTTGTTTTTTTCTTTCTTTTGGTTTTTCCATTGTGTTCCAATTCTTCTTTCACCACAAGACTAATATAGAAGTATTTTTAATATGATTGTACAAGTAAAAATCTATATCAGATTGCTTGCTATTTTAGAGGGGGGAAATTTGAAATTCACAATCCTTTAAAAGTGAATGTTGAAAACTATCTTTACAGGTAATTGGGAAAAAATAAATACAATTAAGTGGATTAAAAACAAAACAAAAACAAAGAGCTTTTACAATGGATGGGGAAATGGAAGGGGGTAGGCAATGGTTGAACATCACTTTCATTAGAATTGATTCAAAGAAGGATAGAACCTCATTTTCCTCTCCCCTAATTGTTTTTATTCTGTGACTTTTTAGAATTAGGGAGTTTATTCATTTAGTGTGATAGCCTTTCTTAATCTGGCTACTTTCTACCTCTGCAGTATTCTTCTCTTCCCTCCCCAAATACTCTCTTTGATCTAGTGCTGTTCCTTAACAAAACATTAGCTCTCTATTCTGGCATTTTCACTGCCTATCTCCCATAACTAAAATTCTCTCCTTCCTGGCTTCATTGGCTTCCTTCAAATCTCTGATAAAGCCCTCCTTTCCCCAAGAAGCCTTTCTCAATATTTCTAAATGCTAGTGCCTTCCCTCTGTGGATTATCTCCAGTTTATCCTATAAATCTCATTTGTACATAAAGAATTGCAAATCTCTTCCATCAGAATATGTGCTCCTGCAGAATAGGGACAGACTTCTGCCATTCTTTGTTATCAGTAGCATTTAGGCACTTAAACTGATTGATGCTAGTTTATATTAAAACAAAATCTCTTGCACTATTCACAAAGTTCCATTATCTTTAAAGTTATGCAATAAAAATAAAGTTACTACTTAAAACATGACTTACTATTTTAAAGAAATGTTCCCCATATACCTTCTTTTCTATTCCCTTACTTATGTACCTTTAAAGATAATCATCCATTTCAATAGATAAAGTTGGATTTTTGGTTTCTCTGTGGCTTTGTTAGGCTAGCTCTTCTTGCTGAGAGGAAGCTATGCTTCAGACACATAACTGCATCTATAGCAATCTTTTTATCTTTTAGTATTCTCTGCAGCTTTTTAAGACTATGACTTACCAAAAAGTTGCTGACATACAGGAACATCTTATAGGATGAAATACTTTCACGATAGTGACTGATAACTTGCATATATTTTGGTTTTGTGCCTTGACTGGTATTATCAGGGAATCATGGAACAGAGTTATTCTACTGTTAACATCTTGCTAAGATGTATGTCAGCAACTTTTTGTCCTCCATAGTCATATCCTTATTGACGACATACTTGGCTTCTCAAAATTTGTGTCCAAGATGGAATTTATCATCTTTTACAAGAAATACTGGCTACCTAATCTCTTTGTACTTCAGGCAATTCTGGAACTGGTATATATCCATTGGTATAGTATATAGTCTTACAACCAACAGAAATAGTTGGGTATAATGCCACAAGGAAAAAAAAATGGACCTTTAATGGAATACAGAACTTTTTGATGAAAAGTCCACAGTTCAGTAGAAAATCTGAAATACAAACACAAAGGTCCAGAAGAAGGCATTTTATATTGATGTTATAACAACACGCCAATGGGAGAGAAAAAAAGTATGCCTTATATCTTAAAAGGGTATTGAGTTCAAGGAAAAATCAAAACTATCTGTTGTCATGAAAAAATGCTTAATCACAATTGATTAGAGAAAGGAAAATTAAAACACTGAGGTACCCCCCTCACATTTATCATATATGACAAATGCTAGGGAGTATGAGAAAAAAATAGGGATATTAATCAACTGTGGGTGAAGTCGTGAACTAGTCCAATCTGGACTGGAAAACAATCTGAAACGCTGTACAAAAAGTAATTAAACACTTATACACTTCTACCCAGCAACAAAACTGAGTCTGTACCCCAAAGACATGAAAGAAAAAGAAAAAGGGCTTATATGTGCAAAAATATTTTTTGTAGTTGCAGAGAATTAGAAATTAAAGGGATATTTATCAATTGGGGAATGGCTAAATAAGTTGGGGCATATGACTATAACAAAGTATTATTTAAGAAATGAAAAGAGAGTTAGAAAAAATATTACAAGACCTATACACACTGATGCACAATGAAGTGATAATTGGAAAATCATTGTGCACAGTAATAGCAGTGTTGTAATGTTGATCAATTAAAACTCATGAAAAAATACTATCCGCCTCCAGAGAGAACTGAAAAATAGAGTCAAAGTACAATTATCCTGCTTGTTTTCTTTTTTTTTTGTAATATGGTTAATATGGAAATGCTTTGCATGATTTCACATGCATAATTGGCATCATATTCTTTGCCTTTTTCAGTGGGAGTTGTGAGGAAGGAGTTGTGTTAGGTAAAAGGGAAGCTGGAACTCAAAATTTAAAAAAGAAAGTTAAAAATAAATTTTAAAAAATAAAATGTGCAGAGGAGACAATGAATAAAAGGTCAGCTGGGAAAATACTTTAACCTGAATGTAAACAAGCAAAGAAAGAGATATTTATAGTATCAATTGCTCTTTGGAAAAACTGCAGATGATATTTTAAATGAAGCTAAAAGTATAATAATTTAAAAGTTAATATCTAAAGATGACAGAAATTAACAAAAAGCCACTGGATAAGTGAGAGAATGCCACTCCAAGTATTTATGACATCTTATATAAATGATTTAAGCAGGAAATATAATTAAGGATCTTTCATTAATGAAAAGAAAAATGTTCTTGAGAACTCATGAAGAATAAAAGAAATAGGAAAGATAGATATCACACTTTTAAAAGTTTATTTTTAAAAAATGAAGTCTAAATATGTAAGAAAAATTCAACTCATGTTACAAAGTCTATCTTTTTGATACCACTACTCTCCTGAATATGCTATATTGTTGAGAATCACGGAATTGTGATCTTAGAAGAATGCCAGGTAACCCAAAGAGCAAGGAAAACTATGAGAAAGCTGGAGGATATTGCTTAAGAAAAGTCAAATAATGGCATGAAACACAGAACATGAACTCAATGATCTGCAGCACAAAGAAATTTAAGACCAGATTGAATAGGAAGAAATATTTCAGAGGTATAAACTACCAAACATGAACAGAGAGAAATTGAGTAATGGTGAAAAAAGAGGATAAGTAGTCACATAAGAACCAAAAAGATTTCTAAACACACCGAGTAGATGTTTAGAAGATACACAAAAACAGTCAAGAATTACACAGGTCTCAGGATATGGAAAGACTGATATCCAAGGATGATACGGTTCCTACGTAGTTAAAAGCACAATACCACTGTGAAGAGTAAATTTAAATGTATAAAAAGTCTGAGATTTTCCTGTAAGAATTTTACATAATGCAATATTATTTTGTCTTAATATTAACAAAAGATGATACGTATAGGGAAAACTTGTTGCTGATAAGAGGTTAACCCTCAGTCATCGGTGTGTGTATATAGTATGACCAAGTATATAGTATATATAGTATGACCAACAGTAGCTTGATAAAATTTGATTAGAAACCATGAATGAGAATAAGAAAAATATGTGATATATCATTAAAACAATTTAATCTGGAATTATTTAAACAAGTTACTGAAAATAAAAAGTGGGAAACAGACAAGTGATACCAAAAGAATAACAACTTAATCCAGAAGTTTGTCACAATAAGGAAATCAAGAGTCCAGAAAATACCTTAGTTAACCAACACCTTATTTGTGAAATGGAAGGAGACAGTTAACAAATCGAGTCCCTAAATAGAATATAAACTCATCTGTAAAATCTTAAAATTTAATTAAATTAAAATTGTAGGGCACCTAGTGGCATAGTATATAGAAATAGTAAGACTTGAGTCAGGATGACTCCTGAGTTCAAATCTGACCTCATACATTTAATTGTGTGATCCTGGGCAAATCACTTAACTTTGCTTGCCTCAGTTTCTTCATCTGTATAATGAGCTGGAGGAGGAAATGGCAAACCACTTAAGTATCACTGGTAAGAAAATCCCAAATTAAGGTCATGAGAAATCGGACATAACTGATAAATGACTAAGAAAAAAACAAACAAAAAAAATAATTTACAAAAAGAGATAAACAATTACAAGCATTTTGTTTCATAAAGTAGAGAAAAGTAAAAGATTTGGATATCTTGTCAAGCTTTCTTCAAAGTCATCTTTTAAGGATGAAACAAATATAAAAAAAGGAAAAATTTTTTAAAGATTTACAAAAAATCATTTTACAAACCTGTTTTCTCCAACAAGGAGACTAAGAACATCATAAAAGCACTTACTATGTCCACCACAGTTCTTGAGGTGCTCATAAAAGATATAAATGACACTAAAAAGATGGGAAAAGCAGCTGGATTGAACCAAGTATCAGCAATCTCTCCTCATATCTCTAATTGTGGGTTTCTGGGAAGGTAAGAAGAGCCTTACGTGAGACAATAATACAGTGGTGAAGTCATTGAGGGATTGAAATACCAGATGTCTATAGAAGAAGAAGATATTAAAAGTGTGGGGGAAAATCCCAGATCTTATTAATATTTTTAAAAGGTGACTAAGAAAACATTAATAATTACTGACCTACATACAAATCTATTTTCCAAACTATGCACATCAACTTCATCCTTAATGCAGGCATTAGGAGGAAACAAGCAGGCTTTCACAAGGAATATTCAACAATGAACCAGATCATTACCATGTCACAATTAACTAAAATATGTAGAAAATATAAAATCCCATTGTGCTTATGGCTTAGCGGTGACAAAAAACACTTAATGATAGAACAAAATATTATCTTATAGACTCTTTCCTAGCATTCATACATTGAGACTGTTCAGGATTCTTTGCAAGATGTTAACAGTAAAATAACTCTGTTCCATGATTCTCTGATAATATCAGTCAATGCATAAAACCAAAATATATATGCAAGTTATCAGTCACTATGGTGAATGTACTTCATCCTTTAAGATGCTCCTGTAAGCAGATCATATTGTGCTGAATGCATGAAGTTCCACTCAAGAGCCAAATGAAAAGAAATCTGTGATCATTCAAAGGATTTTGGGCTGTTAATCAAAATAGGACAGAGAAAGTAGATAATAACTACTGCCCAGATTCCAACAAGTATCTATATGTAGGTTATGCAGCTTGTCCAAAAGTAAGCCTACCTGGAACAAAAGTAGAATTGGTCAATGAGCTGTACCCAGAATTTAAAAAGGAAGAAAATGGGCTGGACTATTTTCAGAAAAATGCAAATTCTTATAACAAAAATAGCTAACATTTATCTAGCTCTTGCTTATATGCCAATACTGTATAATCTCTTTTGATTCTCAGCACAGCCCTGGAAGGTAGGTCATATTTTGATCCCCATATTTCAGATAAGGAAACTGAGGAAAACAGAGATTCAGTGTCTTGCCTAGCTAACACAGCTAGCAGGTGTTTGAGATTGGACTTAAACCAGGCCTTTCTGAGTCCAGATGTGGTGCTCTATTGTTTATCACTGAGCTGCCCAAGTTTCCCATGAAAGCAAAGGTCTACCGTTTCAATTAACATTTTACCAATTTGGCCTTATGCTCCTGAGAGATGGAACATGATTGTTCTGAAGAATCAATCTATAAACATTTTTAAGTGCCTACTATATTTGAGGCATCATTCTAAGCAATGGGAATAGATGGAATATGGGTAAAAACCTTCCCCTTTACCATCTCTTTGCAGAGGTGAGATATTATAGTTACAGAACATTGCATGTAATGTCAGCCTTTATCAATATACTGGGTTCATTTTGCTGAACTTCACCCCCCCCACACACACACACTTTTTGATTCTTCATTATAATAGAGGGCTCAATAGCATAGGGAGAAAGTAAAGCTACATTGGAAAATGAGTACTATAAAAACAAAAGATACAAATATAATTTCATTTTGTTAATAGAAAAAAATCACCTTTGTCTCTTAAAAAGATCAATAAGCTTCATTGGTCTAGTATATTCATTGAGTCTTTTAAAATCTCAAGTACAATAAAAGTTATAAATACCTCTTCCAAGAAACTTACAGTATAAGAAAAAGTTTAGCTCTTCAACTATACTTCTCAGGGAAAGTTTTTTGAGTTTTAGTTGTGGCTACATATTCATCAGAATGTAACCAGAATGGAATTATTCAGAGGAACCAAAGGCAGAAATTTCATTTTTACTACACTGGTGACTTCACTGGTGTCAAGAATTCTCACTGTTATGTCATAACTGCATCTGTAACAATCCTTTTATCTTTTAGTATTCTCTGCAGCTTTTTAAGACTATGACTTACCAAAAAGTTGCTGACATACATCTTTGCAAGATGTTAACAGTAGAATAACTCTGTTCCATGATTCTCTGATAATACCAGTCAAGGCACAAAACCAAAATATATGCAAGTTATCAGTCACTATGGTGAAAGTACTTCATCCTATAAGATGCTCCTGTATGTCAGTGTGGAATTGTATTCGAAAATGATCTTTAAAGTGGTTTGGAAGCAAAAACAGTCAAGTTATAAAACAGGCAGGAAACATTTTAGAATAGAGATAAATGAGGGTTAAGCTGAAGATAAAAACTTTTAGTTAATAATGTGCCAGCCATGGTGGGTCCTTTAAGTTCATTGCTTAAGAATTTTAATTTGATATACAAAGCAACAAAAAGAGTCATTGTGGGTCTCTAAAAAGGAAAATGGTGTGAAAAGATCAAAACAACACCTGAAGAATGTTATTTTGCAGTGAACAGAAAGTTTTGGATTGGAGAAAAGGTTGCTAAATTTGGCAAAAGTTTTGTTGTTATTGTCTTTTGTTCCAATAATTGAGGTATATGATACTGCTTGGGTGGGACTAGACTAGGATTAGAGGAACAGAAAAGGAGAATAACAAGAATTTAGACTCAAACTTTTAAAAATCATTTGCACTAAGATGTAGAACAAGGTACCATAAAATTACCCAAGTAAAGAAGGACCTTTGAAAACTATGTGTTAGGCACTTAACTACAGCCAACCCTATTTACAGGTTCTCATATCCAGGGTTAAAAATGATTTCAAAGGCCATCTTGTCTAAACCCCTCATTTGGAAGATGAGGAAACTAAAGCCAAGAAAAGATAAATTCGCCTATTCCTGGGATCTTCTCCAGGTCCTCTGACTCCTGAGCTGATGCCATTTCATACAGATACACATATTCCAATACACACACACACACACACACACACACACACACACACACACACAAAATAAGTTCCTCTGAAAACCAGGAGCAGAGGATGACATTGAGAAAATAAATAAGCACAAGAAAAGATGGTGAGGCAGTGAGACGTTGCAGTAGAAGTCCTGGCTCCACAGTCAGTAGACCTGGGTTCAAATCCTGCCACCTGGAATGCTTGCCACTTCTGCAATTTGGGCAAGTCATTAAATCTCTCCAGATTATCAAATGAGATATTTGTTAAAAAAAAAATGCCAAGAACAGAGCTTGAAACACAGCAGGAACTACAAAAATGCACATTCCCTTCCCTTTGCTTTTCTTTCTACTAGGCCTGTTTCCTTAACTTTAAAAGGAAGGGGCTGGATTAAGTGGTTTCTAAGTTCCTTTCCAACTCAAAATTTATGATCCAAAATCCAGAAAACACTCTCTCTTCCTAGAGACATGTCAATGTAGATAGCTACCTCTTAGAGAATAACTCTATCTTGAAAACATTTGTATTAGGCCCTGGGCCTAGCAGTGTTCTCAGAGAGACCAAGGGTTGGCCTCAAAGGGCAGGAAGTGTGAGGTTCCCAGTTAGTTTACAGGGAATGAAAGGGATGTTTATTCTAAGTGACTTTACTGTGGGAAGTTCACCAACTACATACAGCTTGAAAGTATTAAACTGAGCTGCTTAGGCAATCTTAATTTAAGAGATGACAGGGCTAGATCCTACCTCAGATCACTGATGGGAAGACCACCTACAGGCAGAGAGCAAGGAAATGAAGAAGGGAAGAACAAACCTGACATTTTGGTCTCCATGCTTTTTCCTATTTGCTACCTCCCAAAAAAGACCTCATATCAAGTGCTGAACTATTTATACAAAGTCATGTCTTCTAACAGTGGGCAATAGATGATAATAATGATCAAGATATTTTGTTCAGTTGTTTCAGTTGTCTGACGTTTCATAATCTCATTGGGGTTATGATTCTGAGTAGTTTGCCATTTCCTTCTTCAGTTCATTTAAAAGATGAAGAAACTGAGGCAAATAGGGTTAAATGACTTGTCCAGGGTCATACAACTAGTAAGAGTTTGAGGCCACATTTGAATTCAGGTCTTCCTGATGGTAGGCCCAACAGTCTATCCACTGCACCACCTCGTTGCCCAGATAAAGATTATTAGCTAGCATTTACATGGCACTTTAAAGTTTGCAAAGTGTTTTACATTATATTAACTCAGTTGATCTTTACAACAATCTTGTAAAGTAAGTGTTATTAATACCATCCTCATTTTACAGCTAAGCAAAGTGAACCAAATAGTGATTTGTCTAGGGTCACACAGCTAGTGTGAAGCAGGTTTTGAACTCATATTTTCCTTACTTCTAGACAGGAGACCTGTCCACTGGGCAAGATTACTCCATGAAAGAAAATGGCCAATAGAAAAGTTTTTGATCTCTGTACTTAAGCCTTTAATCTCCATACATTTGTATTAAGTAATCATGGGTGTTTCTGGTTAAGCTAATGGGTTCAAGACAGTAAAGGGAAAAATAAAGATGAACTTCCTCTAATTGTATTTAAACTAGGTCAATTAAAGTAGAATATTTAGTTAAGAGAAAATAATAAGGGTCAAATTCATGCTGTCTCACAACTGTATAATGGGAATAAGTTTAAGGACAATCAGTGTCCTAAATCAGATCTGAAAAAAAACAGAATGTGCTTATCTTGGAGAAACTGTTTCAGAGCTCCTATTAGTTCACCTCAACCAAATGTTTAAAAAAGAAATTATAGGTCTTTTGTACAGAATTTCTGACATGAAATTCACTATCTGAAACTGAAGAAGCAACAAGTTTAAGAGTCAATGTAAAAGAATTTCTAACAAATTGAATAGACTGAATTTTCCCCAAAATAATTTGAAAAAAATTTGTCAATACTAATCCTGGCTGTGAAGTTGATAATATGCTTTCACTTCAAAAATAAGAAAACAGCAAACTCTGAGCTGCTACTGCATAAATAACACAGCATTTGCTTAAGGGCAAAATACTTTAAGAAGATAGGATGTGTCATAATTAACCAAATGTTAACTCTGATATACTATTCTTCAGTCTAAATTTGTAATTCTATAAGATTTTTTCATTTGAGTTTAGATACAAGAGCATAATAGTCTCTAATGAACTGAAAAAGAATACCATAAAAGAGGGCAACTGGGTAGTTTAATAATGAGTATAAACAAGATATGCATACTTATACACCTATATGTGCATAAAATGAATATAAGAATGGGCATTCTTATGTATATGTATATACATATACATATATAAAGATAGACATATACACATATATGAAATAAGTGATTCTAAAGACCAGGAGCAAAGGATGTCATTGGGAAAACATTATTAGAAGGGAAGATGTGCTTGTCACATGACATAAACAAAGTATAACAGATGGATAGCTTGAGTGCTCTACTGTTATTCTGGAAATGTGAGCAGAAATCAAGAAAGGCCTCCAACATTGTAGGTGGATCCTATGACAAATTTGTACCTGGTCACAGACAAATCACATGGATGAGATGAATTTTTATCACTAGAGAGAAAATTAAATTAATGAGATCATAGATCTATTTAAGTATTTTAGTTATAGGCAGAATGTCAAAGTTCATATTTTCAATTAACCTGATTAAGAGCTACATTCATTTTTCTTAATTTAAAAATGATTTAGGGGCAGCTAGGTGGCGCAGTGGATAGAGCACCAGCCTTGAAGTCAGGAGGACCTGAGTTCAAATCTGGTCTTAGACACTTAACATTTCCTAGCCATGTGACTCTGGGCAAGTCACTTAACTTCAATTGCCTCAGCAAAAAGCAAAAATAAATAAATAAAAATAAAAATAAAAACAAAGTAATGGAAAGCTAGGATTAAATATGCTTTAATAGATGCAAAAGAAACTACCTGAATCTGGTACTGGTACAATTGATATACCTTTAGAGATTTTCTATTAGTGTTTTATAAAACCCAATCCCTTTTTTCATCATCTTTTATCCAAATAAATTCTATACAGGATAAGATAAAAATGGAATTAAAAAATAAATTATCTCTTATAAAAACGCCCATTTTATTCCTCTCTAGACACTAAATAACCTTGATATAAGCAGATGTCATTCAAAATACCTTCTTTACTAATATAACTCAATCTTTGTAAAATGTCCTACTATATGATATGGTAGGTAGTAGTTCAGGCTCTAGGCTTTATTAGGCCTTTAAAAATGCAGAGCCTCAGTTATGGCAATTTTTTTAAAGGAAAATGGATTCATCTACTCATCCACTATTAAGTAGCTACATCACTGGCAATATTAGTTTTCAGGGAAATAAAATGCTGACCTGACATAAATAGCTCTGTACTCTATTACCAATCATGGGAAATCACTTCTATCAGAGAACAACAAATATCAACTATAAAGGAACCAAACATAATCTAATCCATCCATTTAATTTAAATGCTATTTTAAATAACTATAAACCAATTCTGAATTAGATGTGTTCTACCAAAAGTGTGTAAATGAAACCTCAATATTTTAAATCTCATTTCCCCATGAATTTATATGATCATTTGGAAACCCTTTATTTATTACTTGTTTTCAGTCTGTATTTTCCTTTTAATTTTTTAATTTTTAATTTTTAAATATCTTGTCAAAGAGTTCATGATCAAAAATACTTAGCATGATATATGTGATAATAGCTTTTATACAAAATTCTTGCCTGATAATCAGCTCTTCATCTAACACCTTAAAAAGTCATACTTATTAGTTAACAAAGTTAGGCACTTTGATGAATAAAATATATATATATATATATTTAATTTCAGAATCTACATAGTTGATTAAGTTGTGAATTCATTAAAGGCTCAAATGGCAGAATAAAAACAACTCAATTATACAACATTTTATAGTTTACAAACCGTTTCCCACATAATAACCTTGAGAAGGAGATAGTGCTATTATCCTTACCACACACCTTTTTTATAAGTGAGGAAATTGGGCCTCAGAGAAAAATTAAATGGCTTAGTTACTAAAAGTTACATAGTTTTACATTCCATTAAGTTTCAGTCAGTATTTAAAACAAAATTTTTTGCCTTCAAATACAACAGTGTTCTTTTTACCACACCATCTCTCAAGAGTAAATAATACTGAATTAAAAAATATAAGTGACATGGGGGGCATTAAATTTAAATTAGTTTCTTAGCTACTTTTCAAAAATTCACAACGAGTGTATTTACTATCAAAGCAGATAAATTCCTTATGATTATTTCTCCATAACAGCTCATATAAAGGTCACCAGAACAAGAAACAAAAAGCACACAAGTATCATATATAAGTAACTTTTAAATTTTGCTATTGCATTATCCTTCAGTGGTTGCTTACACTACATAAATTAGTTTATCAAAACACAAGGTAAAAAATTAATGATTTATCTCACAAAAATAAAATAGGATAAATTAAGAATAAAGACAGACAGCCCAATTTAATAGAGGAAGACTAACTTTAGCATAAGGCAGACCTGGGTTTAAATGCTGCCTCTGACACCTATTGTCTGGGCCTGGGATAGTAGGGATAGTTCCCTACTATCATTCTATTTTATGTACTCTTCAATCTGTAACTACTTTAAAAAATCTCTTAGATCAACCAATTCCACTAGCTCTTTGGCATGCTCTGCCAGTTTTAAGTGGGCTTAATTTCTTTTCTTCTCACTCTCTTACAAACTCTCTGCAATTTGACTTTGGACTTTCTTATTAAACTAAAACTGTCCTCTCCAAACTAGACAAACTAGATTGTCAGATCTAATGAATGGTATTGGGTTTTCATGACTATTCTCTGTTTTCCTCGTCTTTGCTCAATTTCTTTTGCTGAAACTTTATCCATGCCATGTGTACAATTTCTGTCTTATTCTAGAACCTTTTCTCTGCATATCCTATCTTGCTTGGGGACCTCGTCAACTCCAATGGATTTAGTTATCTTCTCTATATAATTCTCAGATCTATATATCCAACCCGAGGTCTCTCTCCTGACCTACAAATCTACGCCACTACACTGCCTTTTAGGCATTTCAAACTGGATGTCCCATATCCCATAAGCATCTCAAAACCAACGTTGTCCAAACAGGACTTGTTATCTTACCCACAAAGTCTTCAATTTTTTAATGACTCAGTCACCCAGTGTCACAACCTCACTATCTTCCTCAGCCCCGACACATCCAGTATGAAGTCAAGCCTTCTTGTTTCTATCTTCACAATATCTCTTGTGTATGCCCCTTTCTCTCCAAGTACACAGCCAGTATGGTGGTACAGATTTTTAAAACCTCTTTCAGACTACTACAACAGCCCTCTCTAATTGGTCTCTTTCCCTTATATCTCTTCATATTCCAACCCAGCCTCCATTCAGTGATCCCAACTAGTTTTCTTTTTTTTTTTTAAGCTTTTTATTTGTATGACATGTATATGGGTAGTTTCCCAACATTGATCTTTACAGAGCTTTCCATTACAAATTTTACCCCCAGTCCCCTCCCCTCCCCTAGATGGCAGGAAGTCCACTACATATTAATAATGTTGAAATGCTTGAGAAGTTATGCAAGAAAAATCCTATCTACAAGAAAAAAAAAGAATCAGAGAAAGGCTACACAACGCAAGCAAATGTCAATAGTCAATAGAGATCATGAACCAACTAGTTTTCTTAAAGTGCAGTTCTTACTATACCACTCTGGTCCTCAATAAATTCCAGTGGCTTCATATTAGCTACTGAATCATCTGTAAGATAAATGGTGTGGCTGGCCAACTTTCTGGTCATCTGCTCGCCACAACTTCTCTACTCCAACCCCCATCTCTATCTCCTTTCCACCAGAACCTTGGACTCCCCCAAGGAAACCTTGGGCTTTCCCCTTCTCCTCCCCCCAGCTCTGAGAAGTGTGCTTTTGTCTGATCTTGACACGACAGTCTTCTACCCATCTCCAGGGTAGACCCTCTAGGTCCTCATGAGGGTCCTTCCTCTAGTCCCAGCATTCTTCAGTTTGGTATCTTCCTTATAAGAATGTAAGTCCTGTGAAGAAAGGAGCTTCCATTCCAATATCTTGCTTTGTGTTTGTATCCTCATTACTTAGCATGATGCCTATAAATGCTTAACAAATGCTCACTCACCATCTCCCTTCAAAACCTGGCACCTTCTTACATTTGACTCTCTATACACAATCAAGAGTCACTGACCCACTTGCTGTTCCTCCCAGGATACTTCATAGCCCCACTCTCTGCCTTTCATTATGTTTCCTATGCCTAGAATGCTCTCCCTCTTCTTTTCTGCTTAGCTTCTCTGATTTTCTTTAAGACAGCTAAAATCCCAACTTCTACAGGAGACTTTCCCAGATTGTCCCACTGCTAATTCCTCCTATGTGAAAGAACTTGGCCTAATCCATAGAAGTTATGAAGAGACAAATTTAGACTTGATCTAAGGAGAATCTTCCTAACAATCACAGAAATCCAACTAGCAGACCTCAAACTATTATATATTATTATAAAGTAATAATTAAATTATAGATTACAGAACAGTAAATAAAACTTTTTGGAATTTGTTTAAAAATAAGAAACTTGTATCATTAGAATGGACTAAATGAAAAATCAGATACAACTCAACTCGAGAACCCAGAGTTTGCTCAACACAATACAAATTACTTTAAGAAGAGTCCACTATTTGACAAAAACTGATAGGGGAATTGGAAAGCAGTTTAGCAGGGATTAGGTCTAGATAAACCACACTAAAAATATAGACATGAAATAAAAGATAATAAAATTAATGTTCACAGTTGAGAAGTAAAAGAAATTCTTAAGTGACAGAGGAAATCGTGATAGAAAAGACAATATTGATTACATAAAATTGAACTTTTGCATTAACAAAATCAGTGCAGCTAGGGTAAAAAGAGAAAGCATCTACTGCAGAGGAAAATCATTGCATCAAATATCTCTGAGAATGGTCTGATATCCAAGATAATGAACTCAAATATATAAAACTGAGAGTCGTTCTGCAATTGGCTAAGTACTTAAAGAATATGAATATATATCTCTCAAAAGAACTGCAAATTATTAGGACCATATGAAGAATTGCTCCAAGTTACTAATAAGAGAAACTAAACAGATCTTAATTTTACCTCATATCCAGTAAATTAAAAGAGATGAGAAAGGATGGGAATATTTAAAGATGAAGTTATGAAAAAACAGGATCATTAATATAATGCTAGAGCTATGAATTAGTCCAACTTTTTTGGAAAGCAATTTGGAATTATCCTAAGTTAATAAAATGTTCATACTCAAAAGATCACAGAGTTACTCAAATAAACCAAAGAGGTCAAAGTCAAAAATACCAAACTATTTAGAGTTTAGCGTGATAGCAAAGAACTGGAATAAGGTTGATACTCATTAACTTGAAAACAAGCAAATTGTGGTGCATAAATTTAACAGAATATTACTTTGCTATAAGAAACAAATAAGAACAATTCAGAGAAATATGGAAAGACTTTTATAAAGATACACAAAGTAAACGCAATGAGGAAAACACTATTCATAATGACTATACTATTAAATGGAAGGAAAAAAATAACAAAAAAAACTAAATTATCACAAAATTATATGGAGCAATTTGGCTTCAGAAAAGAACTGAAAAGATGGACTCTACCTTCTTCTTTGTAGATGTGGGTGATTATGGGTTTAGAATATTACCTATTTATCAGTCAAGTTTTTCCTCTTTTTAAAAGGTCTTTATTATAAGGGATAGCTTATTGGATGAAGGGAGAGGGAAGTGTTCAGAAATAACATAATGTAAAAGTAAGATGTAAATACAAATGGTTAACTTCACCTATGATTAACTTCAAAAAAATCAGAGTTATCCAAGAGTTAAATCAATTGCCTAAAGAGATGTTGGGCTTCCTTCCTACTAGAAATCTTAAAGATAATACATTTTATTTTATATTTTTTCCATCATGAAGTCTTTTTTTATTATTAAAAGCTTTTTATTTACAAAACACATGAGTGATTTTTCTACATTGACCTTTGCAAAAGCTTTTTTTTTTGTTCCAAGCTTTTCCCCTGCTTCCCCCCACCCCCACCCCTAGATGACAGGTAACCTAATACATGCTAAATATGATAAATTATATGACAAATCCAATATATGTATACCTATCTATACAGTTATTTTACTGCACAAGAAACATCAGATCTAGAGAGAAGAAAAAAACAACCTAAGAAGGAAAACAAAATGCATGGAAATATTCACAGAAAGCGTTAAAATGCTGTGTTGTGGTTCACATTCAGTTCCCTCAGGCCTCTCTCTGAATGTATATGACTATCTTCATCGCTGAACAATAGGAACTGGTTTGAATCACATCATTGTTGAAGAGAACCATGTCCATCAGAATTGATCATCATATAGTCTTGTTGCTGTATATAATGTTCTCCTGGTTCTGCTGATTTCACTCAGCATTAGATCATTGCAAGTCTCTCCAGGCCTCTCTAAAATCATCCTGCTGGTCGTTTCTTACAGAACAATAATATTCCATAACATTCATATACCATAATTTATTCAGCCATTCTCCAATTGATGGGCATCCTTTCAATTTCCAGTTTCTAGCCACTACAAAAAGGGCTGCCACAAACATTTTTGCACATGTGGGTCCCTTTCCCTCCTTTAAAATCTCTTTGGGATATAGGCCCAACAGAAACACTCCTGGGTCAAAGGGTATGCACAGTTTGATAACTTTTTGAGCACAGCTCCAGATTGCTCTCCAGAATGGTTGGATCCGTTCACAGTTCCACCAACAATGTATCAGGGTCCCAGTTTTCCCACATCCCCTCCAATTCATCATTATCATTTCCTGTCATTTTAGCCAATCTTGTGTGTCAGTGGTATCTCAGAGTTGTCTTAATTTGCATTTCTCTGATCAATAGTGATTTGGAGCACCTTTTCATGTGACCAGAAATAGTTTCAATTTCTTCATCTGAAAATTGTCTGTTCATATCTTTTGACCATTTATCAATTGGAGAATGGCTTGAATTCTTATATATTTGAGTCAATTCTCTATATATTTTAGAAATGAGGCTTTTATCAGAACCTTTGAATGTAAAAATATTTTCCCAGTTTACTGCTACCCTTCTAATCTTGTCTGCACTCATTTTGTTTGTACAAAAACTTTTTAACTTGATATAGTCAAACTTATCTATTTTGTGATTAATGATGATCTCTAGTTCTTCTTTGTTCACAAATTCCTTCCCCCTCCACAGGTCTGAGAGGTAAACTATCCTACATTGTTCTAATTTGTTTATAATATCATTCTTTATGCCTACAACATGAATCCATTTTGACCTTATCTTGGTATATGGTGTTAGGTGTGGGTCAATACCTAGTTTCTTCCACACTAGTTTCCAATTATCCCAGCAGTTTTTGTCAAATAGTGAGTTTTTATCCCAAAAACTGGGGTCTTTGGGTTTATCAAACACTAGATTACTATTATCATTGAGTATTTTGTCCTGTGAACCTAACCTATTCCACTGATCCACTACTCTATTTCTTATCCAGTACCAAATGGTTTTGGTGACTACTGCTTTATAATATCGTTTTAGATCTGGTACAGCAAGGCCACCCTCATTTGCATTTTTTTTTCATTAATTTCCTTGAAATTCTTGACCTTTTGTTTTTCCAGATGAATTTTGTTATTTTTTCTAGGTCAGTTAAATAATTTCTTGGGAGTTTGATTGGTATAGCACTAAATAAATAGATTAGTTTAGGTACTATTGCCATCTTTATTATATTCACTCGACCTATCCATGAGCACTTGACGTTTTTCCAATTGTTTAGATCTGACTTTATTTGTGTGGAGAGTGTTTTGTAGTTTTGCTCATATAGATCCTGACTTTCCCTTGGCAGATATATTCCCAAATATTTTATACTATCTAAAGTTATTTTAAATGGAATTTCTCTTTGTATCTCTTGCTGTTGCATTTTGTTGGTGATGTATAAAAATGCTGATTATTTATGTGGATTTATTCTGTACCCTGCAACTTGGCTAAAGTTTTGGATTAATTCCAATAGTTTTTAGTTGATTCTCTAGGGTTCTCTAAGTAGACCATCATATCATCTGCAAAGAGTGATAATTTGTTTCCTCATGACCTACTCTAATTCCTTTAATCTCTTTTTCTTGTCTTATTGCCAAGGCTAGCATTTCTAATGCAATATTGAATAGTAATGGTGATAGTGGGCAACCTTGTTTCACCCCTGATCTTATTGGGAATGGTTCCAGTTTATCACTATTACATATGATGCTAGCTGATGGCTTTAAATAGATGCTACCGACTATTTTAAGGAAAAGTCCATTAATTCCTATGTTCTCTAGTGTTTTTAATAGGAATTGGATGTTGGATTTTATCAAATGCTTTTTCTGCATCTATTGAGATTATCATATGTTTTTTGTTAATTTGGTTGTTGATACAGTCAATTATGTCAATAGTTTTCCTAATATTGAACAATCCCTGCATTCCTGGTATAAATCCTACTTGGTCATGGTGTATTATTCTGGGAATGATTTTCTGTAATCTCTTTGCTAATATTTTATTTAAGATTTTTGCATCAATATTCATTAGGGAGATTGGTCTATAATTTTCTTTCTCTGTTTTTGTTTTACCTGGTTTAGTTATCAGTACCATGTCTGTGTCATAAAAGGAATTTGGTAGGAGTCCTTCATTCCCTATTTTTTCAAATAGTTTATATAATATTGGAGTTAATTGTTCTTTAAATGTTTCATAGAATTCACATGTAAATCCACCTGGTCCTGGGGATTTTTTCTTAGGTAGTAAATCCATCTGGTCCTGGGGATTTTTTCTTAGGGAGCTGATTAATGGCTTGTTCTATTTCTTTTTCTAAAATGGGACTATTTAAGTAATTTATTTCCTCTTCTGTTAATTTGGGCAATCTATATGTTTGTAGATATTCCTCCATTTCACTTAGGTTATCAAATTTATTGGCATAAAGTTGGGCAAAGTAGCTCCTGATTATTGCTCTAATTTCCTCTTCATTGGTGGAAAAGTTCTCCCTTTTCATTTTTGAGACTAACAATTTGATTTTCCTCTTTCCTTTTTCTAATCAAATTAACTAGAGGTTTAAGATAATAGATTTTAAAGATATTTTTTCAGATAGAATTATTGTTCAAATAAGAGTTGGGCTAGATGGCTTCTGAGATCCACAACCCAAAGGTAAGGTCTAGGTATCATAAAAAAGACTCCGAAGCAGATAATCTATTCCTTCCATTCATAGCTGACTGTCTAATTGTATTTTGGGCTATCAAACTTCTAAGACCAATATAAAGGATTTCTGTTTTCTGGTACCTACCTCAGCATGTCTTCTGCCTATCAATATTCCCAACAAGTTTTAAGCACTACTTTAATACAATTACAAAATCATGTAGCTATAAACCATGTAAAATCAATTGCTGCAAAAAGTTCCAGAAGTAGTTTAGAGAGGTTATTGTGCATACTACATGCTGAAGCAATGGAAAATTATGGATTCAAGAAAGTTGTGGGGTTTGTGGTTTTAGGAATTTTCTGTCTTTTGTACACTCAAGCCTTTGTCATTTCAAAGATAGGCTACATCATGGCAACCAAAACACTGGTACTCAGGCTTATATAAACTATTTCCAGATGAAATCCCTTTTCCACTTACCACAAATTAAAATTTTTAGCACAACAGCTTAGAAGATTTTTGCTTTCTTGACACAAAGAATAGCTGAAAAAAAATTAAATGACTATGCCATCATATGTTCAAAAGAACCAATAAACACTTTTTAGATAGTCTTTAAAGAATAAAATTTTTTACCTCCTCACCTTAATCATTTTACTGAAAATGTGCATATTCTAGAAGAAAAAAAACAATGATTTTTAAACTTTTCTGAGAATAAAGAATACAAATAGTAGAAAATCATATCTAGAAGAACATTAATTAATTAGGGTATAAAATATACTATAAGCTCTGAATAAAATGATTACAGTTTTTCCTAGGTTAAACTACAAATTAAAGCATACTTTCTGAAAATATCATCATAGGTTTTTTATTCATGTTCAGAATGAGCTCAAGATATTCTACGTAATGAAGACTACTACTATGTAAGAAGACAACATCTAAGAATGATTGGTAATTCAAGAAGCAGTCTTATCTATAAAAATGGCAGAACAAAACAAATCCACAGAACAGAATTATGCTGTCTATACTTCCAAATACTGGTCTAAATTTCTATTTTGACCCCCCAATCCAAACTTCAGATACAGTCTTTTTACTTTCATTAGTAACAAAATAAAAAGGATCTACAAAGGTAAAGATATTTACTATATTCACAGCTATTTCCCCCTCAAAGGACAGTAAGAAACAGAATTTTTATATAGTATCAGACTTGTAGACCCAGGTATTTTCTCTCAGAACTAAAGGAAAATCATTCTAAGGTAGGGTTCTTAACCTTTTTTTGTATGCCACAGAATACTTTGTCATTCTGATCAAAGTCTAACACTCTTACAATATATACCCTCTTTTAGAAATAAGGAAAATGCTAAATTTTAGTGTAAGGTCAGTAAAAATAAAAATGTAGGTTTTTGTCCCCATCCAAATTCACAGCCCTCCCGAAATCTATGCACAAAGCCCAAGTCCTTGGGGAAGTGTGGTCCATGAAACACAGATTAAGAACTCCTCCAAGATTGGAGTTCTCCTCTGCATCATCAACTCCAGTGGCTTTCAAGATATATTTCATTAGTTTCCCTTAATAATTTATCTAAACTCTTCTTGAACTTGTTCCCTTAGGAGATTATATAGATGGAAATGTTCAAATTCCCTAAGTTTATTACTCAGGATATACAGGGCTTTCTTCATAACAAAAACCAACTCTTTCAGCATGGTTGTGCTAAACTGTTTTTTGCTTAACTGTCTTGCACTGTGAATGCATATATCTCTTCTCTCCCATTATGTTAGCAATATTGAAATTGTCTGATTGTGAATTTGCCTGCCTCCAATCAATTCTCCATTCAACCACTAATGAAATTTTCCTAAAGTACAGGTCCAACTATGTGACTCCTCTTTCCCCTCCCTCAAAAAACTCTAGTAGCCCCTCCCATTTCCAGAATAAAAACAAAAACCCCTTTGGGGCATTCAAATTCTTTCATTACCTAGACTACTACCTTTCTAACATAATACATAACTGCCCCGCACATACTCTTTGATTCAGTGATACTGGCCTTGTGACAGTGCTACAAACAAAACTCTCCATTTCTTGGCTCAGAGCATTTTTCTTTGAGTGTCTTCTATGCTTGGAATGCTCTTCCTCATCTCTGCCTGCTCTGGCTTCTTTAATTTTCAACCAAAATCCCACATTCTATAGGAAGACTTTCCTAACCTCTGTTAATTACTTCCTATTTGTCCTGTCCATAACACTTTTGTATATTTGTTATCTTCCTCATTAGTTTGTGAGCAATTCGAGAGAAAGCATTATCTTTTGCCTCTTTTTATATCCCCAGAACTTAGTATAATGCCTAAAAAACAGTATACGCTTAATAAATATTTGATTAATTGATCAGCATAATGTATCATATAGAAGGTACTCAATAAATATTTGCAGACTATAATAATGAGAAATAACTGCTGAATTCATGTGAAGTGTCAATTGTACTAAACTTTATTTTTAAAAATTACTATCATACCCCATATATCTATACTATCCTTCGTTAGCTATAGCTCTTGAGCCTCCACACAAAGTATTACCAAGGTATGGTCTTTAACAGTCAGCCAAAAGACCTAATTAGGTCAAAACAAAGATGTATTTACTAAAATAGCATACAAAATATCTCCCCCATAAATCTGTGACTCTCTCTCCCACAAATACACACAATCAGTAGTAGATACACACATAGAGACAGTACACAGAGAAATGTGGCCAGGGCAAGTCATACCTCTAGAAATTCAGGGCCCCAGTGTTCTATCTATTTTCACATTGTCTTTAAGTAGCTTCTTTAGGGTATAGTGTCTCTGAAGAATAAGTCATCTGCCCTGCCTGGTATTGGTCTTTACTTCAGTTTGACTTCTAATTTCCAAGAAATATTTTTTTCTTGAGTCTGATAGTTGGCTCCCTTCATTGCCACCAGGAGTCACAATTTTAGTTATCTGCTCTGAATATTTCATCTCTGATTTCTGCGTGAATTTGGTGTGACTCTAAGCAAGTATCTCTAGAAAATGCTTTATGTTGGAGAGGAGAAGAGAAACTCCTTTCTCTCCCAAAAGGTAAATAACAAATCTTCTTATGAGATGAGTTTTTCCTCCATAGATGGTTGTCTTCTCTGCTGCCATTGTTACATTTCACATCAACCTCCCTGCTTGAACTGTTTCGAGAGCTGGCCAGGTAGTTTCTTAAAGACTACAATATGGTCAATACTTTGTCAGCCAAAGACAAGTTTTCTTCCAACTTTATAAGGGAAAACTTGACATTTTTCTAAAAATATTTGTGTTGTATGGTCATACTGTGATGGGCAAAAAATATATATAGCAGCTCTGCAAATCACAGCACTTTAAAAAAGATTCTCAAACCCCAGTTAATAACCCACTATTTAACGTAATCCTAAATAACATTATTATATATCAGAAGAATTTGGCACTTGCTAGGTCACTAAACCAGAGTAAACCTGTTTATTATTAGTGAATTCCCACTTTCTTTGTCCATCACTTACCTTCAATTCCCTTTTAAATCAGAAAGTTAACTAAAATGAAACCTTTGCAAGCAACTTATGTCAAAATAATACAACTCCATATATAATTCTAATTGAAATATGAAGTGGAAACTTTTAATATATAGCTAAAATAGAATTTTACTGACACAATGTCATTAACCAGTAAATTAAAAAGAATGGGGAACTCAAAGTCCAGAGAGCTGAGTTTTAGTACCATATCAGCCACTTCCTTGATAAATTATAACATTCTTGGCCTTATTACTTCCAACTGTATAAAAATAAAGGTGTTAGACAAAATTATCTTTAATATTTCCATTTACAAAATTCTACTGTTTTTACCCAGACAGAAGCCAAAGGTGATCAAGTTATTTACTGTAATATTTCTCAGCTAGAGTGTTAGGACTAAAGAATATTGGAAATGAAAAGTCTCTTAGAAGATAAACTAATATAAATCTATTGTTATGAATAAGACTAGCACCTTCTTGGTTTTAATCTCAGTCCTTTCTAAATACAGAAAGAATCACATTAAAACAATTTCCAATAACAGTAGATATTTCTGTAGTGGTTTGTTTATAAAGCATTTTCTTCTAGAATAATGCAAATATTAGCCCAATATTACAGAAGAGGAAACTCCTGAGTATGAGAGAGATTAAATGACTAACCTATAATCATATCATTTAAGAAGCTGAGCATTAGGGGTCTAACTCAGGTTTCCTAACCCTTACTCTAGTAATGTTTCAACTATACCAAGATAATGAAACAAGCAAATGAAAAGGTTAATATATATTCAGAGTATATACATAAAAAAGCTAGTATCAGAAGAAACTTTAGCACTAACAGAGAAAACTTTAGGCCTTTAGTACATACAGTCCTCAATTTACTAAAAGATCAGTGTTTGGAATTCAGACCTTATTTTTCACAGAAACAATCTTATACATAAGTTTTTCAGTTCAGACCACAAAGTCAATTTTACTTATAATAATTAATATAGATTATAAAGCACTGCATAACAATGTTTCGATGAGAAAATGTATTAAGTTATCCCATTTATTATGAGGAAGATTTCTCCTATCACAAAAGCCTGCCACTGGGATATGGATTATTACGTCTTCTTCATATTTCCTATCTCATCCCATCCAACCCCCTAGAACAAGTGGTTTCCACTATGGTCATGGCTATAAGCTATACAGGGGCAAAAGGGTGAAAGTGTATTAGAGGAAGGATAATAAAAGAGGCAAAAAGGTCCAAAGGAGATAGAGTTTGAAATGTGAGTCTTTCAGCTTCCCAAGATTTACCTTTCCTTTCTACTTCTACAGAGGGTCTTAAATTAGCTCATTACCACCTGTCAAGTTTCTTCTGGGGTTCCTTTCTCCAGAGCAGGCCACTATAGACAGAATAATTAAACATTATCTGTACCCCCAAGTCTAAAGCAAGAAAGAAGCTAAAAGCCCTTCCCAGGTATTTTAGGGGATTTTACTGTTAGAAATTATAAGGAATTAGTAATGATCGAAAGTACAAAGTTTCCCTCCTTTGAGTCCTTCATTCTTTTTTTTTCTCCTTAGATCTTGAAGGGAAAAATAAAGGTCTTGGAGATAATAATAATGGTGACTTCTGTGTATAGTGTAGAAAAGGAAGAAATATGAAAACTTCAGACTGACTTGAGCATCAAGTTGAAAATACTGTGAAATAGCTGAGATAAGAAGCAAGATAGAGCTGTAAGATATCTTCAAAGCTAGAAAGCAAGAGTAGGAATTAAAAAAAAAACAAGCTTGAAACTTTACATGTCAAGTTAGAAGTTAGGCAGAAAGCAAAAGTAGAGTCTACAGTGTGAGGAAAGAAAGGGCAAATAAGAAAGGAAGGAAAATTAAGCAATGGCAGCTAAAAGGAAAGAAGAAAGATAAGGATTCTTGTTAATAGGCCACTCAGCTAAGACTACTACCTATATGTAAGGGAGTGACTTCCCATAATTTTTTAGTAGTGCCCTAATAGGCAATAATAAAGAAAACTATAATCCCAAAACATAACTCTTAGTTAACTTCTTAGCTCTTAGAACACAACTTAGCATTTATTATTTCATAGAATATATTTTTTTTCTTATTTCTATCTACAACTTTGATTTCACTCCTCCAAAAAAATATCTAGTTGCCTCTTCAGGTCCCTAACAATCTCAAATCCACCTACTTTTTGGAAAGATTAATTTAGTTGCTTTTGCCAAGAGATCCAATCAAGTAACACTGGAACACAATTCTAAGGCTCAAAATTCCACACTGGGCTCTTGATCTTGGGAATTCTAATAACAAAGATATTTTGTAAGCTCAGTCCTCCCAAATAAAGAAGCCACTTGGTATAAGGAATTTTCCCAACAAATACACTTTTAGCTCTCATTTGTATCTGTGTATTGTCACTGCTTTAGAAGGTTAGAAATGTACATGAAAAGCCTATTTTACCTCAGGTTTGTTTAGAATGAATAAAAATAAAGTTTCATGGGATCTTCAGCCAATAGAGAAACTAGGGCTTATTACAAAGAAAAAAAAAACAGAAGTAAAAGTTTAATCAAAAAAAATGTACTATACAAACAAAGTAAGTGCAATTCAAATTTTGTTAACACAATGATATAGTGAAAAGATCTCTGAACTTGGAATCAGGAGAAATCCAGAGTCTGAATCTAAGCTATGATCCTTATTACCTCTGTGCTTTTACACAAATCACATTATCTTATTTTGTTCATCTAAATTAAGAAAATGGGAATAAAAATACTTGTACTAACCTATCTCAGAGGGCTGTTTGAGGGTCAAATGTAAATATACATAAAGCATTTCCTAGATCTTCATGTGCTATATAGATGAGTCCTTTTTTTTTTTATTCACAATGACTAGTGTCACTATAGATTACTTAAAACAAAGTAATCTAAAAATAAATTGTATTTTACTGTGAAATATAGCATATGATTTCCTGGCAGCTTATTTATTTGTGTATTGATATTTTGGTTTTGCTAAGATTAAAATTACCTTGTATTTCCTGAAAACATGCTGACCAAAAAGTAAGGGAAGATAGCCCAAAAGCATTCTGTGCCATTGGAAGAATGCAATATGAGATTAAAAACTGACCACAGAATCTACAAACAGATAAATCACAGAGAGATGATTATAAAATAAAATTGCTCAATAAAATTTTTTAATTTATTTCATTTTTTATATTTTCTTTTTTCGCTGAGGCAATTGGGGTTGTGACTTGCCCAGGGTCATACAGCTAGGAAGTGTTAAGTGTCTGAGGTCACATTTTAACTCAGGTCTTCCTGACTTCAGTGTTGGTGCTCTATCCATTGTACCACCTAACTGACTCCTCAATAAAATTTTAGATTGTGTCTCAAAAATATTTTATGTAGAGAGAAAATGCAAAATGGAAAATATATTTGAAAAACTGGGAAACCAAATTTTATTTAAGGTGAACGGGACAGCATCTACACATTGGCTTCTTTGTGTTTTTTAATCAATTACTGGGAAATTTTTTAAAATTTATTTTATTTGAAAAAACAGAAATACAAAACAAAATAAAGCAAAATAAGAGAACATTGTCATGTGCCCAGCAGAACATCAAGGAGAATTCAAAATATATAACAAATTACCAGATCATAAATATATATATATACATATATATGAGTAGAAGAAATTGAGTTCATAAATGTCCACTTTTTCTTTACGTCCTTGTAAATTTTACTGTAAAATTACTGGGAATTTTCAAAGTCAAATTTTAAAAAAATGTTTATTGACTATTTGCTAATATGCCCAGGATTATTATTATGTGCTGAATGAAATACAAAGAAAATACAAAGAAAAATAACAATGGAAAATATTTGAATGTGGCAATTTGGAAATTAATTTGAGCAATTAGGCTATATCCACTTTTATCTATTCAGCATTTCAATATAGAAATATGTACTATGAAGCTGGAGGTGAACTATATGCATGTTATGATTGACCGCACAGAAGTCTTCAACAAATCACTGAAACTTTAATCATGTATGTGTGCTAAATCTGACTTAAATCTTTGTTGGTTGTATTTTTAATAATACACAGTTATAATTTTATTTTCCTCAAGCTTTATTTTTTTATCTTACAGAGAGGAAAACAAATGCTATGTTTGTGAAGAACTCAACACTACAAACTATATGTGACCAAAAAGTCTCATCTCAAAAACTTTTTTTTTACCTGAGCAATTTAAAAAAGCTCAAGTGTAATTCAAGAGAAACAAAAAGAATCTTTGTACCTAATCATAATTGCTTATATATTATCATAAAAATTTAATGCCATGAATAAATTGAAATGTCCATAATACCTTATTAGGAGCAATAAAATATAAGATGTAAAGATCCCAAGATTAAGTAGTAAATAGGTATATAATATGTTATATATTTGCCAGGTAGCACCTAATCTCCCACATAGTCATGTTTGCTGTATGCTGGAAGATGAGATTCTTTGTAGGCCAGAAGGAATCAGGAATAAGTAGTACAGTTTTAAAAGTTATATGATGAATTACAAAAAATAAAAATCTGTGGTTTTGTGTACAATTCTCGCCTATTTAATATTTTATATGAACATGCTTGTTTTTTTATTTTATATTTGTTAAGTTCAGAATAAAAAATAACATTTTAAAAATAAAAAGGCGCTTTAATTACAAAGCACCTAAGGTTAGTTAGTAAGTCAAGATTTATTAAAAACTCATACTGTTTTAAGTGCATTAATATAGAAAAACAATCACTTATCATAAGAGGTTTATACTAAATAGGTACATATAAGATATATAGAGATTAAAGAAAAGATAACTTTAGAAGGGAAATTTCTAGCTTCTAAAGGGACTGGGGGAAAGCTCCTGCAGAAGGTGACATTTGAGCAAAATCTTGAAGGAAATGAAGGATTCTAAGAGGCAAATATGAAAGAGAACATGATGGACAGGAAGGAGTAATGCAAAAGCAAAGGCATTGAGAAAGGCGATGGTAGTATAAAGAACCACAAACATTTCATTATTGCTAGGTCAGAAATTTTTGAAGATCAACTGCTACTCCTGTTTTACTTCCTGCATCTCCCAATAGAATATAAGCTCCAAAGACCAGAACTAGTTTTTGTCTTTGTATATCCAACATTTATACAGTGTCAAATAGAGGTTGTTTAATAAATGCTAATTGCATTGACTTAGTTATCTTCTCAACTGACATCCAACCCCAACAATACCCTGCACCAGATTCCCATTTTGGAAGGGCGGGGGAACAAATCCTGAGGCAGGCTGGAATTCAGCAGTCCAAACTGCAAACAGAAATGATCCTGCAGCCAATGCAATTGCTCAGACTCACTGTGCCAACACAGACCATCTGGGAATCCCAAGAGGAATGCTTCCTGTTACAACCTAATTTTGAGGAGATTCTGAAAGAGATGGTATGAGAATTCATCTGAAATGCTCTGATGCCCACCCAAAGAAACCACAAAATGAGTAACAAAGGAAACTCATGGAAGTCCTTCCCTATATAATCATTCTCTCACTTTATCTCTAAATTGAAATCTTACCAAATAGTTTTTTGTTTCTATTTTTAATTAAATAAGAATAAGTAAGGATATGAGAAAAAAACATAACTAACAATTCTCATCTTTATGAATAAACTACTGATTTTCCAGACTTCTTTTTGTTAATTTTAAATATGCCTTCAAAACAAGCTATTGCTTTAGCTTAGGGAAGAGCTAGGTCGCACAGTGGATTAGGTTCTGGACCTGGAGTCAGGAAGACTCATCAAGTTCAGAAATGGCCTCAGACAAATAACTGTGTGACTCTAGGCAAGTCACAATTCTTTTAGCCTCGGTTTCCTCATCTGTAAAATGAGCTGGAAAAGGAAACAGCAAACCACTTCAATATTTTTTGCCAAGAAAATCATAAGTAGGATGGTAAAGATTCAAAGACAAGTGAAACAATCAAATAACACTGTAACTTTATTGGCCATTCTGTGATATACATCCATGGTCAAGACAGTACCATCATTAACAACAAAAGGTAGCACTCTGCCTCAAGTAGTCCTTTAAAAAAATTTCAAATCTAAAAGGAAATCTTTCTTTTTTACAGTAAACCTGTTAACTAGAACCCAAGTAATTAGAGCACAGATAGACCTCCTCAATTAATATTTTACCAGCTCACCTCATACTAGGATTTTAAAAGAATACAATATTGCAAAGTATGTGTTAGAGTCAGTAAGTATTCAATCTAATTTAGTATACTTTCTCTAAAGAAAATCCCAAATCATTCTATTAAATTATAACCACTACTTTCAGTCCAGAAGACTTGAGTTAAAATCCAGCTTAAGACACTGTGTGACGCTAAGCAAATCACTTAATCTCTACTTGCCTAAATGCAGTGGAGGACATGGCAAGCCTCTCTAATACCTCTGCCAAGAAAACCTCACTGACAACATGATCCATAGGGTCATGAAGAGTCTGACACGAGTGAGCAACAACAGAAAACTCCATTTATGAGGAGATAGGATAAAACAGAAAGACTGCTAGATTTGGAATTAGATGACCTGATTTCAAATCTCAAATGTGACACTTATTATCCTGAGTGACAAGTTATTTTACCTGTTTCCTTCTGTGGAAAATAAGGGAATGGATAGATGGTATAGCTTCTCAGACTCCTCCTAGTTCTAAACCTGTTATTGGATGGAAAAGACCAACCAACACACACACACACACACACACACACACACACACACACACACACACACACACACACACACTCTTACTCCACCAAGGATTGCAAAAAAAGATTTCTGTTAATCTTCAGTTAAAACCAAAATATATTTTCTCTCCCTGTCAGTGAAATTTTACTAGGAAATATTACTTTTATCTGATAAAAAAAAAAGAAACCATATACAGTCAAATCCCAGATAATCCAGAATCTTCAGGGAATGATTCAGTACAATCAATATCAAAAGTAAGCTTTCTAGATAGCTGAGAGTTAATCATTTAAACTTCAGCACTTTTCTTTCTTTTATGTGCTTCTCTGCCTTTGCAAATAAAATATCCTGATAGGCTACCATTATTTACTATATGGTGGTACATGAGATGTAAAGTCTTAGCTTGTCTTTCTAATACTGCTTACTGCAAATGTCCTTTTTCTTTTATTGAAATAACTCTTTTCTCTTGACTGCTGAATTGTACTGATTGTTCAATCTTCCCCACTGGTCATAGGAACTAATGAGATACAAATGTCTGCATTTCGAAAATCCCCAAATTCTAGAACATATCCATTTTATCTCTTTAAAAGCTATAACAAAAATTCTTAATGTTTTTTGTGTTAAAGGAGCTCTTTGGCAGTCTGATAAAACCTATAGATTTTTCTGGGAATGTTTTTAAATGCACACAATACACTGGATTTGCAAAGGAAACCAATTATATTGAAAAAGATGTCCAAATATTTTTAAAAACCAAGTTAATGAATTCCAGGTTTTATATATAGCAGCATTAGTGAATGTTTGTTCCTCCAGACCACATAATTGTCCAACAGAACAAATAATGGATAATAATCCATCACTTTGTTGATAATTCTCTTCACAGCTAGGGAACCCTAGGATTTGCTGCCCCTATTACAATTTTAATTACTAACACTAATCTTTTCATCTTGCCACTTTCCTTGTCTCTTGTGTTTCTTTTTTCTCTCCAGTCAAAAGGCTGGCTTGTTTATAGTCTACTGAATCTGTACCATAATTCAACCAGAATACTAAAGGTATAATCTTCCAGTCTAGTTCTATTCAACTCTTTTTTTAGTGGTAACCATTTGTTGCTAGGTCCTTCTTCCCTACCCCAAGAAGTTTTCTTCTCCAGTTACTTCTAAGATCTAAGTTGTTCCACAAGATTGCTCTCTGGACAGTGAGTACTCTTCTGTGTTAAAATAAAAGTTGAACTGAATTGCAGAAAAAAATTTGAATACTTTACATGATGTGACAACCACTCAATACCATTTGCTTTTTAAGGACTATCAAATGAATTTAAATGTAAATGATAAGCTCAAGCATATGCAGCAGAGGAAAACTTGTATGTTCTAGTAATACCTCTGTAATATCAAAGTTCTTCAGGAAGCTGCCAGATTTCTGTGTGAAGCTCTGTGGAGATCTGTGGATGGACCTTGACAAACATACAAGAGACATAAAATGAAGTTCTGAAATCTACACCAATGAAAGGAGCTCTCTTCAACTGTCCTAAGCTAACAGAGTGACTAAAATATCCTAAAAGTTAATATCAAGGATAAGCTGAAGTAGTAAGGGGAATTTATTCCACCCCTGGCCCTATTGCTGGCTTCTAAACTTCAAGCCCATATCTGTCACTGATTCATATTCTTAACTGTGAGGGCCTTCTTGCCGTCAAACATTCAATTTTCTCTGTGGTTTTTTCAACTTGAATATCCCTCAGTGAAACTTGTGCCATGTCCCACTGCTAAATTTTTCCTGAAGCATCCATTTTGTGGAGGGACCCAGGTCAATATTTATTCCCTTCTCAGCTCTTTTCCTGACTTCCAGACTTCAAGCCTTATTCTCCTTCAAAATGTTAACCTTCCAACTTTTTTTAACTCCTTTCTACATGCTGTCTTCCTCCATTAGAATGTAAGCTCCTTGAAGGGAGGAGGGCCTATCTTTCTTTTCTTATATCTCCTGTGTCTGGTCCAGTGCTTGGCACATAGTAAACATTTAATAAATGCTTATTTCATTCCTTCTTTTCTTTCTCCTTTTGTTCTTTCCTCAAAAACATTATCACATATTCATCAGCTGAAGAATGGCTGAGTAAGTTGAGGTATATGAATGCAATGGAATATTACTGTTCTATAAGAAATGATCAGAAGGATGACTTCAGGGGCAGCTAGGTGGCGCAGTGGTTAGAACACCAGCCCTGAAGTCAGGAAGACCTGAGTTCAAATCTGGTCTCAGACACTTCCTAGCTGTGTGACCCTGGGCAAGTCACTTAACCCCAATTGCCTCAGCAAAAAGCAAAAAAAAAAAAAAAAGAAGGATGACTTCAGAGAGGTCTGGAGAGACTTACATGAACTGATGCTGAGCGAAGTAAGTAGAAACAAGAGAACATTGTACACAGCAACAAGATTATATGATGATCAATTCTAATGGATTTGGCTCTTTTCAACAATGAGGTGATTCAGGCCAATTCCAAAAGACTTGTAATGGAGAGAGCCATCTGCAGCCAGAGAGAAGACTATGGGGATTGAATGTGGATCACAACACATTATTTTCACCTTTTTTATTAAAAAAAAAAAAAACACACACACACAGTATCACAAAAAGATTGACTGAAGAAAGTAAAGAAGATAAAACTTAAGAGGCACATAATAATTGTTTTCAAATATTTGGAAGCATTTTGAAGATAGAATTTGTCCAATGTAGCAAGAGAACAGGAGTAGACCAATGGTTAAAGGGTAGAAGAAGGCATTTTTTAGATCAATGAACAAATAAGGACTCCCAAACAACAAAAAACATTGAAGAATGGAGTTAGTTTCTTGTTACCTCTTCCTGGAACTGTGCAGTGGGGTTATTTTGGGGGAGTACTGTATCCCACAGTGGATCTAGATGGACTCAATAAAGTGCTAAATAAACATAAGCTACTATTAAGGCTTAGAAAATACAACATATGCATACATAACCACATTTTTATTGAGTCACACACACATGCATATGTGTGTGTGTGTATGTAAAGAATATACAATCTTAATGAACCTAAAACTACAGTTTGCTATGTTGCTTCTCCAAAATGGAATATTTTTTAGGGCAGTTCAACCACAATGGTATCAGGATTCAAAATTATATTGTCAAACAAAAGGCTGCAGAAATAAGAATGTTAGGTCAAGAAATGAGAAGGTGTAGGCCCAGAAGACCTACCTCTGGTTATCTGAAGGGCTATCACATAGAAGGAAAATTATACTAATTCTGTGTGGATTGTTAATCCATTTTTTTTCAATAAAGTAAAGTGGGACTCAGAAAGGTTAAATGACTTTTCTATCATATAGCTAATTTTATACCCAGTCTCTCCTGATTCCAAGTCCAATGAAGTTTCCATTGCCTTGGAAGACATCTGGATGGCCTATCAAAATTAAGACTAAGAAGTTATGATTCTATAATTGATCCCATGATTTCTAATAGACTTTCTTATTATTCTTACTTATTTAATGTAACTAGAATACCAGAAACAAAGACCTATCAATAAACTAAAAATCTCCATTTCCATTTTCAAACTAATTTTAAGCATTGTCATTGGTTCATGAAGTCAGAGATGAAATTATAAGACTTCATAATAAATATATCAAAATGTGAGGGAAAACAAAATAAAATTTAATTTCCCTCTGAGTACTCTTTTCCAATATAAATCACAAAGTCTATGCAGACTACCCTATGGTGTTGATCTTGATGCTCTACTTAATGATACCTACTGTAAAGGGTTGTTGCAATGATCAAATGAAATAAGGTATAATTTTTGGGGGGGAAATTTAAATTCAACATGTAAGTGTCAAAAAAATCTAGGAAGGGTTTGACTAGCAGAGAGTAAAACCATCACTTCTTTTTTCTGGATCATATGTTTATATTGAAGCAGATTAAGATTGTATTTGTTTCCTGAGCAGTCATACCACATATTCAGTTTACAAATAATTAAATTCCTTAAATCTTTTTCATATAAACTTCTATTAAGTTAGGTCACTTCTATGGCAAAACTATTTCTTTTTTTTCTTTCTTTTTTTGCTTTTTGCTGAGGCAATTGAGGTTAAGTGACTTGCCCAGGGTCACACAGCTAGGAAGTGTTAAGTATCTGAGATCACATTTGAACTCAGGTCCTCCTGACTTCAGGGCTGGTGCTCTATCCACTGCACCACCTAGCTGCCCCAATGAAACTATTTCTTAAAAGTGAAGGGCTTTATATTTATCACTATCAAATTTCATCTTGATCATTTCCATCCATACTCCACCCTTCAAGTAGGTATTGCTACTCAACAAATTAGTTATAACTCTAAGTTTTATGTTGTCCATCAAGATTAATATAGTATTTATATAATTTACATATCTAGAAATTATTGATTAAAAATATCATCAAATAGGGCACTGTTCAGGTCTAAGACCTATAGTCCTTAGTTACACATCTTTCTGTGGGCTGAAAATCAATACTTTGTTCAACGGAACTATAGATCTGCCAAGCCATCTAGTCTATCAATGTTACACATATCATGAAAGGGGCAGTGCTTAATTAAAACATAAGCTATGTCTATAGCATTCCTTTGATTTACCATACTAGTAAAGCTTCTCCTCTTTCTTCCTGTCCCATACCTACTTATTCCCTACACAAAATAATATTGATTTAACATGGTTTAGGAAGTTAGTAATGACACATGGTACAATGGGAAGAGTGCAGGATTTACTCAGAAGGTCCAGGTTTGAATTCTGAATTTGCTGTTTACTCATGCTGTTTACTTTGGACAAGTCATTTATACTTTGGTTCACACTTTTTCAAACAAGGCAGCTGACAGGTTCCCTTCCAACATAATTTTATGATGTGCCTTTTCTAAGATACATCTATCTAATAATCAATTTCTGGAAATTTGCTGGGATTAATATCAGGCTTAGAAATTATAGTTTCAAGAATTTCCCCCCCCTTTCTGATTTTAGAAAACTGAGGTCACATTTATCTGTTCCTAATACCTACTTAGAACATGACTTAACAGGGATAGATAGAGACAAAGTCATTTAAATTTGATAGATGTTCTGTTAGTGTCTTCTCATCTACCTGAGATGAAAATATATGACCCATGACAGAGGAAAAAGACTTTTAAGAACAGAGTCCCTCCCTTCATGAGTTTATGATTAATTTATCAGCTTAATTTATCAAATTAGTTCATGATCACTTTGGAATATGAAGAAAGCCTGGCTTGAGGCACAGAAAGTATGAGTTAGGTATCCACAGCAGATCATGGGATAGTTATCAATGGAAATTCTTAAGGAAAGGCTGGATGCCACTTATCATATTGGCAGGGGGGTTTCCTATCTGACTTCTGAGGTCCCTTTCTATTACAAGACAGGTAAATTTCAGTGACATGAAAAGCTGGTAAAGTATGAGGTTTGTTCAAAATAAGGTATTGTGTGGATAACTTGGAGGATGCTGTGGGTAGCTCAGAGTCTATGTAAGGTTGGATTAGACCAGTGATGACAAATGTGCACAGCTTCCAAATGTTTAATAAAATAAAATAAGATACATTATCTATTTTGTCTTCTAAATCCAAATGCAGGCCATAGGGATCCATTTCTATTTGAGTTTGACATTCCTGGGTTAGACTACAGAAGGCAAATGCATGATTTATGGAAGAGAAGGGGTAAATTCAGAAGAATATTGAAGTATTAGAAGTCACCTTGACCAAGTCTTTTAAATTACATAATACTTTTGTATAATCTTATTCCATAGAATTTATATAAGAATCAGGAACCTATACATCAATACAGCAATGTCTTCTAAGTGTATTAGGGGCAACCTGCTTGTAATAGTTACCTGGGGTAAAAAGAAATTAAGTGGCTTATCTGTGGCCTAAGGTCTTCCTCAACCCAAACTATCCAGTAACCCACAGTATTATTTTCCATACACCTATAAATACTGAATAAAATAACAGAAAGTCTAAGGAGAACCAACTGACCAACTGTTTCAGCAACTTAAAAACTAATACTGATTTGAGACCTTAATGTACCAGTATAACGTTTATGATTTTATTCTTAAAACTGGCATATAAGAAGTGCTTTTAAAAAGTTTGATTGCTGGGGCAGCTAGGTGGCGCAGTGGATAGAGCACCAGCCCTGAAGTCAGGAGACCTGAGTTCAAATCTAGTCTCAGACACATAACATTCCCTAGCTGTGTGACCCTGGGCAAGTCACTTAACCTCAATTGCCTCAGCAAAAAGCAAAAAAAAAAAAGCAAAAAAAAAAAAAAAGTTTGATTGCTTGCCCTTAGAAAAAGGGCAAATGAAAAAACATATCTAAAGAGAAATAGGGATGGAGAGAAGCTCCCTATCTTCCCCTGAAAACTTAAGGAAATTCTTGGAAATCACCTCCTGTCCTTTGATTTATTTGCTTCAAAACTATCTCTGAATCTAAATAATCTTCCAACAACTCTTAGTTTCATTCTTTATTTCTGACTAGTAGATTTTCCCCCCCTGTTTAAAAATTTTGTTTCAATCTATTTAGTTGAAATAAAATAATATAACAAAAAGTTGGGTTTTTTTATATAGGTAGAAAACCCATACAGAAATGCAAATTCAAAATCAATGTATAAATAGTTCTAGCTGAGAACATAATAGCTTTGTCTTTACTGAACTGCATAATTACACACATTAGAAAAGCTACAATTACCAAAAAATCCAAGTCTGAAAAGCCAGTCACACTATGAAAAACTTTTAGCCAAAAAAAAAAAAAAAAGGTATTGCTCATGCCTCTACTATTAAGAGAAAATACTGTTATTTCATCAACATTTCTCCAAAGAAAAGGTACACTGTGCATAAAAAACTGCTTTGGCAAAACTAAATAAATTAACAATAAGTTTGACTAAACAAAGCAAGTTGTCACTGTTAACTCATACTCTCAAACACAAGTACAAAGCAAAATAATTCTATTTAAAGATTTATAGTAGTCACATTAATTTTTACATCATCTTTTATGACCATTAAAAACAACTAATTTTTGTGGCAAAGTACAGTAGTCACTTCAAAACAATAGTGCTATTACAGGTATACAGAGACATATGAGAAATTATCAGGATTCAATTTTCATGAGTAAGTGGTCCCATTCATTTCATTAAGGGTATTGATTATAGAATCCCTAAAGGAAATTGCACTCAGCTATGTTATTGTTGATATTCTCCAGTCATGTCTGATTCTTCTTAACCTCACTTGGGTTTTTTGGTGGGTTTTTTTTTTTTGTTTGTTGTTGTTTTTGGCAAAAAATGTTAAGAGTGATTTGCCACTTCCTTCTCCAAATCACTTTACAGGTGAGGAAACTGAGGCAAACAGGATTAAGTGACTTGCCTAGGGTCAAGTTAGTGTCTGAGGCTGGGTTGGAACTCAGGTTTTTCTGATTTCCAGAACCAGGTTCTATTCACTGTGCCAGTTAGTTATTACTCCTTATTGATAGGAAGAGATGATATGGAGATGGATTGGACTGACCTTTGGTTACCCTTCTTAAACTGTTTGGCTTACCACTTCGGAATTAAACAGAAGAGTTAAAATTTACGTGGCTTTAGCCAGGTTAGATTTCATTTCAAAAAACTAATATCAAAATTCCCACTTTTGCCACAACAATGTTTAGAAACAATATGATTCTATATGAAGAGGAGATCGAATTATAGTTTCTACATGACTAAAGAATTGTTCATATTAAAAAAGAGAAGCAAACTAAATTTATTCGGTACTTCTGAGAAAAAAAATCAGATTGGGGCAGCTAGGTGGCACAGTGGATAGAGCACCAGCCCTGAAGTCAGGAGGACCTGAGTTCAAATCTGATCTCAGACACTTAACATTCCCTAGCTGTGTGACCCTGGGCAAGTCACTTAACCCCAACTGCCTCAGCAAAAAGCAAAAAAAAAAAAAAAAAAAATCAGATTAAGTAAAAAATTCTGATTTTACCCACAAGTCCCTGGGGCAAAAGCCAATGATTTAGGTGAAGACAAATTCTGAATTCCTTTAAGTTACAAAATATAAACTATGCAACCACCACACACACATAAGGACAACATCCATAATGAAAGGTCAATCCATTCTCCTACCTGTAGTGACAATTTGAAAAAAAAAATTTCTGAAGGCATGATTGACATCCTTTCCACAATCCTGAACTGACCACATCAAATTAAAAATATTTAAGGGAGCCTTTTGAAAATTGCTGAACTAAAGGAGGAAAAACAGAACCACAAATTATTGATCAAAAAGGGGAAAAGTATTTTTCAAGAAAACACTGAGAAAGTGAATTTTAGTTAGGTTTATTCTCACTAGCAAAAATAATCCAAACTGTTAGAAAACATCAATCTTCAAAAGTCAATATTTAGACAAAGCTGGCAATCTTACTATCAGAGCAATCAAGAATAGCAACTCCCCCAAAGCTACAGATGTTGCAATGTCATGCCACAATTGGCTCAAACAATTGCAATTCCACCTAAAGTTAGTTTAAGCTACTGCATAAAAGAACATTATACACCTGAAGTTACTAAAAATAGCAGCAATGGCACAGTTCTGCAAGGAGCTATTATAAAATTACATGAAAATGCAGAACATTCACTTTTGCTTTAAAAATCTTTTATTTAATCAATAACTAGGAAAGAAATATTAAAATATAAGAAAAATATTTTAAAAGCTAGTAATGTTAGAATCTTCCCAAACACAGTTGCTTCAAAAGAAAAATCAAGTGGAAGATATTTTATCTATAGAAAAGCCATTAAGACAAATTTTTACTTTTCTTATATCAATACAGCAGTCATTATTAATACTTCTATAATGCACATTTTGAGCTTAAGCAATTGTCTCAAATAAACTTTTATTTTAATAACATTTTTTAGAAAATAAAATAAAATTAAGTTAAAATTTAAATGGGATGACATCTGGCCCTGCAGTGAAACAGTTAACATTCAACTGCACTGATCTGCACTTCTGATCCATTACATTTCTCACAAGCTGCGCTACAATGAGCTGAGCAAGTATCAACTGTAATATGATCCCAGAGTTTATGGAAAAAATAACTGCACATACCAACCATGCACATTTAATAAAATCTTTTTTTAAAATAGAAACATAACCGATAAATGCAATGTAAGGCATATTTATTTCATTTTTGGGTTAACTTTACATTTGCAACTGCATTGCTTCCCTTACCCCTTCAAATAAAACAAGACAAAAAAAAAAAAAAAAAAAAAGCCAGCAGCCCTACTGCAGGGAAAAGAGGCTTGAAAAACAACTTTGATTGGCACTTGGCCTGACCCACAGAGGAAGAAAAACAGTTTTTGGACAAAGAGCGCAAATATTTGAGCTTGCTTACTTACATGCCTTTTTAATATTTACAAGAACAATCTCAGCGCAAAATGCATTTTGAGAAATTGACTAAAAACGGCCCTGCATTCCTTCTACTTAGTCTTTTGGTCCTGATGCATTTGCACAGCTCAGCAATTTTAATTCATTTACATTGGACAAACAGAAGCAATTCAACTAATGTTTCTACTTAATCAAATGTAGAAATTGGTTGGGAGGAAGAAGTATAAACTGATTATAATATTACCCAGTGGGATTTTTTAAAGCAGAAGTCTGATTAAAAGCCCTTTCATTCCAAAGGAGCACTTTCCCCCTCCCCACCAAGGGTTTTTTTCCTTTCCTTCTTTCAAGTAGAAAATAGATCAAGCCAAATATATTAAACAATACTGAAGCAAACTTTTTATCAATCACTCAAGGAGGGCTCGGGCTGATTAATCCAGGAAGACCAGGGAAATACTTTTGAAAGAAGTGGGGTTCAATAAAATGGGGGAGGGTAGGCATCTCTATGTCAGTCTCCTAAGGGAGACTAAAGCACCGAAATATTGATTAACATTTTTCCCATAGGCATAAAGTTAGAGTTGCTTTTTTTCAATTATTTTAGAAACAGTCGGGTATAGATGCACACGATTGGAAAAGGGGATGGGGGGGTGGAGTGGATAGTGGCAGTATGCAAAAAGAAATCAACCCGCATAGAGAAGCTCACCAGGTTCTTTAGGAGAAACGGGACTGGCTTTTTTCATATTTTATACGGACCGATCTGCATATCAATAACAGCAACAACAAAAAACTGCAGAGGGAGGTGAATTAAGTTGCAATGGCCAACAGAAACAGGTCTCCCCCCTTCAGTCTCCCATCACCAAACATACAAGAATGGGAATGGGGACAGTAAGAAAGCAAAATCACACACACACACACACACACACACACACACACACACACACACACACTGCAGATAAAAAAAAAAAAAAAAACCTTCCTCCCAGCTCCCTAAGAAGTCCCTGGAACAGAGAGGTGCCCCCGGAGCCTGGGGACTCTACAAGATCTAGAACCTCCAACCAGGTTACAAGGTAGCCTTTCCTCAAAGAAGTGGAAAACGCTGTCTGGGGTACGGGGGTCCCGTACCTTCCGTAGCACTTTCCGGCAGTTGGTGCAGAGCAGGTAGTCGGCGGCGGCGGTGGCAGGATTGCCGCTGCTGCTCCGGTTCATCCTGGCCGAAGGGCACCGGGAAGGAGAGGGCGGGGGCCGGGACCGGGATATTGAGGGGGTGCGTAGGTGAAGAGCCCCGCGAAGCGATCTGTCACCAGCACCGGAGGAGCTGCCCCGCACACCGCCCACCCTGGCCTCCGACTCTTACTCCTCCCGGGGATTGGGGGGAAAGGGGCGGGATCGTAGGGTACCAGACGGGACTGGGACAGGAGGACGGGGGAGACGGAGCAG
>JAJPUD010002137.1:337514-349905 GCA_023553655.1 Myrmecobius fasciatus
CGCCGCCGCCGCCGCCGCAGCAGCAACTCCGAACGGCCCCGCCTCCCTCCTCCCCACCACCTTCGCCACCTCCACTCTCTCCCGGAACCGCCCCCTCCGGCCAATCCGAGGGCCTCGTCCACGCCCCCTAGACTCTAGTCCTCAACCAATGACCGCCGCCCGTGGCTAGGGGAAGCACGAGCCAATCGCCGGGGCCAAAGTCGCCTGGAATCTCCGGGCAACTTGAGTTTATCTCTGAGGCCAGAGCAGAAGGGAGATGGCGGGTTAGTGGAAGGGAATGAGGGCAGCGTGCGCTTCTCAGCCAATAGGAGAGGAAGGGTGTCATGTATGCAAATTAGATTCCAGGTAGCCCTGCCTCCTTCTTCGGGACTGGCTCCGCCCCTTTTTCTCTGCCCCTGCAGGCAAGGAGAAGGGAGTGAGATAAATAGCTGGAGGCGAGAGAACTGGAGCGGTTTTGAGATTGAGCTAAATGTTTTCTGTGCTCTTGGAGGGGAGAGGGCGGGGTTAAGCCTCTGCTGCCAACGGTTCAGTGGTTAGGGTTTATCTTAGCTGAGCCAAGAAAAAGAAAAGCCTTATAAAGAAGACTTTGCAGCCCCCTCACACCTTGTATCTGGGGATCCCAAAGAACTTTATGCATCATTTATCTTTAACCTTGTTTTACAAAGGACCAAATGAGGTATGAGGTAGAGAGGGAACATTTTAAGTGAACGACAAATAGTCAAAGCAAAAGCCAGCACTTAGTTTAGTGGCTTCCTCCTCGTTCTTATTCATTCTTCCATTCTCACCAATGAGAAAGAAGAGGAGAATGCAATTATTTAGTGGACTGGAAGGGGCCACAAGAGACACATCTGTCTTCTTACCAGAACTCTTCTTTGAGACAAGTAGATCGCACACATGCAGAGACCAGAATACTATCTAGGAAGACACGTTCTAAATTGTCTGTAGAGCCTTTTAGAGCAGTTGGGCTGTTAATGCCTTCTTCCCCAGGGCTTTTAACAAATGGTGAGTCAGGGTTTTTCGCGTCCATGCTAATGTAAAGAAGAGACAATGTATAATTAGGACCGAGGAGTCCAGTGGAAAGTGTTCTAATCTCAGGATGGGTGGAACCCGGTCCCCTAGTGTTGCCAGCAAACCCCCACGCCCCGGTTCGATCGAGTGGGTGTAATACGCCTACAATCCGTGACCTGAGAAATTTGAAATCCAGTGAGAACAAAGACAGTTGTTATGATCTAACGCGAATGAATTCCTGCACACGAATATAAGGAGATGTAGAGATGAAGACTTCAAAACCTATGACTCGGGGCTTCTGGAGAGGGATGCCTTTATTTGAAGCATAGCTACCTGCTCTTCTGGGCTGTGAGCATATATGGCAGTATTTTACGAATGACATCACCTTTTTTCTGCCTCTAGGACAGGAACAGTATTCTCAGCTTCTTCCGCTTTAAAGGTCTCTAACATATCCAGGTTTGGGGAGATACTGCAGTAGACAGAATCCATAGGGGTGATTTAAATCTACAATTTCAGTTTGCCTGCATTTTTAATGGAGTTACACCGGTTGGTTTCCCCTGTGTAGTGTTTTGTTGTGATGCAAAATCAGAAAGGTACACTTGGAGGAGCTAGCAAGTTTGCATATCAAAGCTGTTACACAAAAATTTGTGGGTATAACCGTCTTTTTCCTTTCCTAGCAGCTGCCTCCACTGTGTCCCTTTGTGAAAGCTTTACATACATAGGCAGCTCTACACACCAGACAAAGAGAATGGAAACTTGGCAATTCAAAAAAATAATAATAATTTCACCAAATGGATAAAGCAAACCCAAAGATTTGGTTTATCTGGTTTGACAGATTGACTTAGTGAGATTTACTAGATAACTACTAAATGCCACCTCACTTGGTAATGTACACTTAACTTGTAATGGAATTTGGAAAAAAGAAAAATATATTCAACTAGATCAAAGTGGAAAAGCAAAGAAATTCCATAAAGGAAGGAATATAATATATATCCTTCAGTCCAGAGAAACAAGGGACAGTGCAGAGAAATAGTTAAGAAAGTCAGTAAGACAGTTTCCCTAGGAACTGGAGCACACATGTTTCCTCCTTTAGTTCTAAATTTCTCCGGCTGTATCCTGGCTGGCTCCTGATTCAGTTTTTGTGTGGATTAGTTTTTTAAAGGAAGGAGCTCTGAAGATTAAATAAATTGGTACATAAAATTGAATATCCTCAAATGGTATTTTAATTTTTCAGTTATATTTACTATTACACGGAGTTTCCTTATGTGACTGTGTTTGGCTTTATAGGTGAAACCATTTTCTTAATATGGTCCTTTAGGTAATTCAGTAACTAAATCCCCCTGGACTGAGTCCAAGATTATCTAGCCTAACACTGAATTTCTCTGTAGCAAATAATCTTGTAGCAATACTGTGTAGTATTTTAGTGAGAAATTCAGTTTTCCCCAAATTTTCTCCCACTATAGACACACAGTGGACTAAGCATAGGCCTGAGATTGAGAAGTACTATTCCCATCCAAAAAAATAATAATACTTGGACTCAAGAGCCCATGGGATCATTCTTGTATAAATCCTAAACAAACTCAGACTGACCCCAAAGTCCATAGCTCCTGTTTGCAGGTATGTTTTGCATACCTGTTTGCAAAGTATTTCTTATCCTTTTATTTAGAATTATGGAATGCTGAAGCTGGAAAGAATCTTAGAAGCATCAGTGTGGTTTAGTGGAAAGAATACTGAGTGAGTACTGGAGCCATAGACCCGAGTTTGACTTCCAATGCTTACCACTTACCTGCTCTCTCTAGAACTTAATTTCCTCAGTTCGTAAGATGAGGAGGTAGAATGTACTATATGACTTTTAAGATCCCTTCTAAATTTGAGTCTGTAACCATATTCCATTCTTATTACAGGTTAAGATACAGAGAAGTTCAATGACTCAAGCAAAGTTATACAACTAACTAGTGACAGAGCATGGACTAAAATCCAAGTTTTTTGAATCCCATTTCAATGTTCCTTCCACATTAACTGTATCCTATAGTTCACTGATAGTTTATAGCCTATTTTTTTCCAGACTCCAAATGAGGCTACTTGATCTGGCAAAGGATATTCCTATTGCAAAGCCTAGTTAAAAGTAAACTTTATTTTCTTGAAATTGGAACTGTCCTTCCTCTCCCCACCCCACCCCAACTCTGGGACATATGGTCACCATACCCATAGCTTACTTAAACTAAGACATGCTCCATGTCTGGCAAGCTAGCATATGCTGTGGGAAAAAAAAAAAGAAAAGAAAAAAAGGGGATGGGGGAGAGTTCCAAATTCAGGAATCAATGTGGCTTTCACTGCTAGGGTCTTGATATTATTGAAGCACAGCAATATGCCTATATTTAAAATCATGGAATTTTCAAATTTACAGGTCTTTGGAGATAATCTAGTCTAATGGCAATATTTTACAAATGAAAAATAGACTAAGAAAAATAAAGTGATTTGTCCAAGATCATATACTTAGATAGTCTTATGCCCTTAGCACCTTACCACATTTCTTCCCTTTTAGGCATGTCATGCAAGAATACAAATGGGGATTAAGGAGCCAGCTAGATGACACAGTGAATAATGCAATTTTGCCTCAGACATTCAGACTTCCTAGCTGTGTGACCCTGGACAAGTCCCTTAAACCCAATTGCCTTACAAAAGAAAAAGAAAAGAATATATATGAGGATTTCAATGTACAGAGCAGTCACATTCTTGGACACCCAGTGAGATTGATAAAAACTGATAGGAATCCTCATTAATGAAGATGATTGTCAATATTAGTAAATATATAGAGCTATCTGTATTAAATGTGCTAGTTTAAAAGTTCAATGTCAGGGTTGGCAGTCCAAACAATTCTTCATCATACTGCTGATGAACAAAAGTATCTAATTTCATGGAACAGCCAAACTCGACTTCATCTGCAGTCTCCTGGTGTGTGACTTTAATTCAAGATTTTACTTATTGGCTGTGGAAATCATTCCAAATTCTATTCTTTTCCTGTCATTTCTGGGGTCACCTTCCCACCCCACCGGCTTTTAGACCTCAGAGAGGTTGAAATATAGACAACTCTATCTACTTTTATCCAAGTTATATAGAAATATAGTTATATATAACACACACAAGATACTGCACAAGTATTTGTTAAATGAATGTAAATGTTAAAAGATCTTTGTTACTCCATCCTAAGGAAACTAAAAGCACTGAAACTCAAAACAGCCAATTTTAATACTTAGGATCATAGATTTAGAAAGAGAAAAGAAAGGATTTGGGTAGATGGAACCTTAGATATTATCTCAGTTTACATCTTTATATTATAGATGAAGAAACTGAAGTCTGGAGAAGTTATGTGACTTGCCTAAAATAACAAAAGTAGTATGTACTAGCCCTATAATTCTGACCCACGACCTTGGATCCTAGTACCCATTCTGATAAAAGACTTTGGTGGAAGAATAAAATTGTATTTCTGGGATAAAAGGAGGTTTCATTTTTTTTGTGGATTTCAGTTATCCATGATACATAATGCAAAAGTTCTCTAACTGTTCCTACTCATAGTTAATATTCTACTAAATTTGTTGAACTCTAAAAAACTTCCCCAGTTAGATCCAAGATATAGGTAACCAGACATGTTGGAAAACCAAAGTACATGAAGATTATAACATGAAAATGCATGGGCAGCACATTGAATTAATCCACCTATGACTACATTTAAATCTATACTTATATGTATATGCAAATGATAATTGCTTTAGCTATAAATGAAATGGGCTCAGAATTGAGCAGGGGAGATCTTGGATTCAATGTATTTGGGGAAATCATACAGTATTTTCAATGACCCTAGCTGTTTGGTATTGCAAAAGCCTTTCACTTTAAGACTGATATGCTGTCTGCTAATGCTACATGACTAAGCATCATGGAACACTAAGATCTCGGAAGAATCATAAATATATGTAAGCCCAAGGTTAATAGAAATATGTAGAGAGCTGCCGCATATGCCAAAGAATGACTTGCAATGAAGAAATGATTTCAAAAACATCATTAAGAACATGATATGGCCATTGTACAGTGGTAAGCAAAGTGGGTTTGAATCCAGCATACTTTTATCTGATTCCTAGCTAAGACCCTATTTGTAATAGAGAAATAGGTGGATCTGTATTATATTTAGAGCTAGAAATAGCCAATTGATTTGGCTATATTTTGTTATATCCAAACAATAATTTTTGAAAGAGCAGAGAGAGAGTCCCTGGCATAGAGATGGATCCTCCATATGGGAATTATAGAAAGGCATGGCCAACTATGGCAAATGATTAGAAAGACTATGTTCTAAAGTACTGTGACTATGAGCTCATGGATTTGTTCAGTAGAATCTAGGTTCTTTGAGGGATGGTGGTCTATTTTCTTTTTTGTTTTTCTGGCCTCAGCACAGTGGCTAGTATATAATAGAATTTAATTGAGCCTAAATATCTGTCAGTCTTTAATAGTAACTTAAATAAAATATACTTCTGAAATTATGTTTACTTGTTTTGGTAAGTTCAAAGCAAAAGGTATCTAGTGCTTAGAAATAGTTACACACAGAAAATATACTATATTTATACCTTTAGTAGGATGTACTTCAAGTCATTTTAAAAAAAATAAGAGGCAGCTGAAGGAGTATATAGTTCTCTCTTAAGAAGCATTACTGAATACAACAGACCATTAAAAGAAAAATCATTCATTTCCACCTGTCTGGAATGACTTACCTTCTCTTCTCTGCCTATCAAAATCTTATCTATTCATCACCTTAGCTAAACAAACTCCTCATAAAGACTTTCCAGACTATGTATGCCTATAATGATCTCTTCTTCCTCTGACCTTAAGTATGTGTCACACTCTTATTCTATTATTTAACTTTTCACATTATTTATGTTTTATTTTCTCAATCAGATTATAAATTCTTTGAAGGCAAGGATGCTGGATGTAGTGGCAAGAGCAACATACTGGTAGTCTAATCCCATCTCTGAGCCTTTTTTTATGTTATCTTAGGTCCTATTTGATCTCTAGTTCTCAGTTTCCTTACCTGTTACCTAGGGGGAATTGTATTTAGTTGTCCCTAAGAGTTAGCTATTTCATTTTAATAATCATCTTAAAGCATCTTAATCTTAAAGCACTAGAACTCTTTTGTTTTCTTCAAGACTGTTCAGCTGCCAACTTCTACATGAGGCCTTTCTTGATCCTTCTCCCAACTATTGGTGTCCTTTCCCCGAAGTTCTCTATCTATTTAATATTTATCTCTATCTGTACATGCTGTTTCACTGACAGAGAGTAAGTTTCTTGAGAGACATTTATTTCTCACTGCCTAGCACAGTGCCTGATAACATGTAAGTACTTAATAAATGCTTGTTGATTGATATCTCCACTGATTGATTGTAAGGCACCACGTGTTAGTGAATGAGGGCACAAAGTCAATCAACATCTATTTAATTAAACATTTACAGAGTTTAAAGATGGAGTATTATATGAAAAAGAAGGCCAATTTGACAGGATCCCAAAGTGTTGGAAGAAAAATTATATCCATCAAGGCTGGAAAGATAGGTTTCAGCCAGATTTTGTACAGCTTCAAAAGCTAAACAAAGGAATTTATATTTTATTCTATGGTCAATAAAAACTCCTGGAGATGATTGGGTGGGGAGTAACATGATCATATCTGAGCATAAATAAAATTATTTTGGCAAGCATATGTAAAGTAAAAAAAGAGAAGAGACTTGAGGGAGATAAATGAATTTTGAAACTAATTCAGGTGGATGTTAATAAGAACCTGCACCTATGCTATTTATGGCATTGGCTAGGTACCAGAGATTTAAATACAAAGAATAAAGAGTCTAGAGCAGAATGTTGAACATTCACAATTAAGGGGTATGATATGGATGATGAGCCAGCAAAGGAAATGGAGAAGTGTTAATCAGATAGATTGGAGGAGAACTAGAAGAGAGCAGTGTCATGAAAACTCAGAGAGAGAGAGAGTATTCAGAATGAAAGAGTGGTCAATAGTGTCAAATAAAACACCTAAGTCAAGAAGAATTATAACTGAGAAGAAAATATCAGCTTGATGATTTAAGAAATTACAGGTAATTTTGAAAGAGAAACTTCACTCAGCAGTTAAGAGTGGAAGCTAGATTATAAAAGGGTTAAGAAGTGAGTGAGAGAAGAGGAAATGAAGTTTTATCAAGGAAGAGAAATATATTATGATAATGCAAGGGAATGGTAGGATCCAGTGAAGGTTTAAAAAAAAATGTGCAAGTTTGAAGTCAACAGGAAGAAACCAGTAGTTGGGGAAAAATTGAAGATTTGATGATCAAAATTTTAGCCTCTTGTAGAAGACAAGAAGGATTGGGATAAAGTACAAATGTAGAGAAACTGGTCTTGATAAATAGATGCATTACCAGACTGGAGAGGAGAGAACTCTCATCAAATGATCTCAATTTTCTCAGTAAAAGAAGAGTCTACTAAGAGAAGAGGAGAAGTACGAGAGAAGTTTGAGGTTTGGAATAACTTCTGTGGGAAGGGAGGTAGAGAATCATTTAATGAAGCATAAAAGGACTGCCTTGTTGCATTGGATCCAGTTCAGAATGTATAACACAAATGTGTAATGTACCTAGTGAGTATAATTGTGAGATTTCCTTCAGCTTTGCTTATCAGTATAGAGTGGAAACAGAGTTCCTGGCAGATGGTAGGATAGTTTGAGAGTAAGGTTTAGCAAGAAAAAGGCAAGCATGGGACAAAAAAGCAAGGGATTGCGGAGCAAGCAAAGGCAGTACAGAGTTGAAATGGCCATCTATTGGGTTGAGATTGGAGATTATAAAGTTGGATTTAATATTAAGAAAATACCCGGAGAAAAGGTAATGGAATTCTGAATGAAGGTAGAAAATAGACTTTGGAGAGTTGAGGCATATAGAAAGGTTATAGTAAGACAGGATTATGCCAGAGTTTATAATTTAAAAAGGAATATCTGTGAGCAATTATGAGATAATGGTATGTGACTTCATCCTTATTTCCCCTGAAATGGAGTGAAGGAGTGAAGGTCACCTTATCTAAAGAGGCTGAGTAAAAGGTTAAGGAGTTCAAGGTAGAATCTAAGTGAATGGGTGAGGAGTTAGAAAGGTTAAATGTTGGGAAGGAGAGAAAAATGGTGAACCAGGTGTTCACTTTCTTAAGAAAAAAGGAAGAATGATGTGGAGAAGTTAGTATGGTATAGCTGTCCCTAATTTTGATAGGATAGAAAAGTTGGAGTTTGGAAACTTTTAATTTTTAATTGAGAAGGAAGAAAGTTTGTTGAATGACTTGGGAAAGGGAAGAGTCTATAAGTGACAATGGATAACAAGAAGTATTCTGATACCCCTTTGAGGATCAGAGAGAAAGAATACTTAGCACTATAAGAGTTCTCATGGTGGTAGGGAGATACAACACATGCCCAGACATAAATTACTTAAAATTCTTTAGTTCTATATATACCATAGTTCCATGAATACAGACTCTAGAAAGGCTCTTTGCCTGTGGTAGAATTAATATTTTGTTGATTGAAAATTGATTTATTAAATAAGTAATTAGCTGGGAGTCAGAAGACTTCTATCACTTTATCTCTCTCCTTTTCTCCCTCCCTTCCTCCCTTCCTCTCTCCTTTTCTCTCTGTCTCTTTTTCTTTCTCTCATTTTCTCTCTCTGTGTATCTATCTCTCCTCTTCTTTCTCCTTTTTGTCTCCCTTTTTCTCTGTGCCTTTGTCTTTCTCTGTCTCTATCTATGTATTATCTCTTTTACTCTTCCTCTCTGTCTCTGCCTCTGCCTCTCTTTCCTTTGCCCTCTCTTTGAAAAAAAAATACTTTGCCTCTATAGTGGTTTATTTACCTCTTTTGTTCGTACCTGCCACAAAGCAAGGATGTGGAGAGAATTAATAGGGATAAAGTTACACATAGACTTTTGAAAGATAGAGCTATGTAAATAAGGCATGTTTTAACTTTGAGATTGGTGATTTTAATTTCTTTAACACACCTTCATTCTTGTCAACAATAATTCAGCAAAAATTTAATCAGAAGTTAAATTCTAACTTCTTTCTTCAAGGCCTCATACTTGGTGCTCTGGATATTTATCTAAAAATCTTGGGTCTCTGTGGGTCACTAAATGTATATTCCATTAAACAACATAATTTAAACTTTTTTTTCTTTTTTCCAGGAGAATACATCATTTTTCAATCTCTTTTCAGCAGAGCTTCACTTCTTTTGCCTCCCTAAAACCCCCCTTGGATGCTAAAGAAATTGCTTTATTATTTACCAGTTTGCAAATGCAGTAATTTGTCTCTTACACAAAGGAATTTCTACTTCACACAGTTACAAATTGATTACTCTCTTTGAGCTGCTAATTGGGTTCTTGGTATTTTTTCCCTAGCCACTGCTTTCTCCTTCCTTATACATATCTCATTGGGAGAGAGAGTATACAATCAGGAAAGGACCAGAGTTGTAGTTGTACTTTTAAAAATCTTGTCGAAAGATTATTAATTCTAATCACTGTTATTAGTTGAATCGTTTCTATCCCCCCAAAATATTCATGATCTCATAAAAAAAAAGTAAAGTAAATTTATGGCAGTGAAAGTGAGGGTAAGAGATTATAACTAACTGAATGCAAATCAGGAGATCTGTGACCTTGGGTGAGAAAAACAAATTACATCTTCATTTTGGTACAATTGATTTCCTTTGTAATCCTATGTATTTTGTTTTATGCATTTTAAAATTCTGAAGTCTTAGGCTTCACCAGACTGCTTCAGTGATCCAATTCATAAAAAAAAAAAGTGGTTAAGAACTCCTGATCTAGAAAAAAGCCTCTAATATGTTGGGGAAGGATCTGGGGGAAACATAGGTGACAGTTCCATAGGAAGAGAAGGCACAAATGAATGGTAAAGTTGTGATTGGCTCCATGAAGAGAATACCCCCAAAAGGTCTGTCGATGGCTGAAAGTTGAAGGAAAGTGAATTCACAGAGGACACAGTATCTAATTAGTATCTAAGAGCACTAGAATTCAAGTGAGAAGGTCTTGGGTTCCAATTGTCTCCAAGAATTAATACCCATGTAAGTGGATTTTTTTGTTAATCATTATTGTTAATTATTAATAATTAAAGTGGATTTAATTTCTAAAGAATTCCACTTTCTTCAACTGTAAAAGCATCAGTCAAATATTTTATTAACTCCTTCTACAGGATATAAATACAAAGAATGAAATGATTACTATTTGCAAGGAGTTTATATCTTAATGGGAGGGATTAACAAATACATATAACTATATAGAGCATAAATACAAAATTAATTTAAAAGGCTATAGAAATGTGAATCACTATTATTATTCACTTTGGGGCATCATTCTCATCAACTGCTCAACTCAACTTCCCCTTGCAAGCTTCTAAGTTCTATCAACAATACAGGAGATAAGTTTTTCCCCCTTCTAAGTATAGAATAGCATATTTCCTTCCCCACAAAGGAAACAAATGTATGTTGGCCAATACTTAATGTGTTACAGTAACCATTTAAAGTTATTGTATATATTCAGGACGAAGAAGCTTACTTAGAACTGCAGGCTTCTCCAATGCTTCTCCATCCCATCCTTGTAAAGCTTACTCCAACATTGAAGCTACTGATTCATTTTTTGTCTGACATTGAGCTCAATTTGAGTATGACAGAATGGTTTAGAAACTATCTTTTTGTCAGCTAGGAAGGAAACCTAAAAGCTAGAATACACTACTAGGTGGGCTTTGTTATTAAAGTTTGGACAAATACAAATACTGTTTGTTTAGCAGGGGAGGAGTAGGGGAATCATCTTCTCTGTCTCTATTAACTCCTGGGGTACTAAGCCTCTCTACCTGTAACTCCAAATTGCTATGATTTTAGGGATGCCTTATCTTCTTACTAGTTCCCAGCCCATCTGCTATTTTAGGTTGGGGGAGGAGTGGAGAACTAAAGAGAGGGGTTATAAAAAACCCTAGAAGTGATAGGACAAAGGAGATACTGGAACAGAAAGAAAAGAGGAATGGATACATTGAGGAAATTGGATTGATTTTTTATCCTACTCCCCAAGCCCCAAATCCTTCATCTACCCAAAACTTCAAACACTTGCTATGTATGATAATAAAATAATTTATCCAATGTAGAACATACCGACTTTATAATGTATATTAATTTTTCTATGCCTTTTAAACAACAGATCTTTTATGGAACCTTGTTTTTTAAATATTATAACCCCTTGGATAGTTTAACATGTTCATGTTGAGTTTTAATTTAATATCTATTTTAAAAAAATGTTGCCCACCATTGCTGCTGCAGATCCCACAAGCTCCAATTTTATCTTTCTGATACAAAAAACAAAACAAAACAAAACAAACACATTTAGGCTAAAACTCCCCTAGTGGCAATTTTCATAAATGTTTGTATATAAGACTGTTACTCCCTGAAAGATGTCATTTGTTCAAAAAAAATAAATTTCATCTGCCTTAATTTCTTCAATATAATGTGTTATTTCATACTTGCATTGGATTATTATGGATAGAAAATTATGGGAAAACATTCATGTTCTTTAATTTCTATTTCTAAAAAAGCATATTTTTTTCTTTGAATTTTCTCCAGATTTTTCAGAGATAATTATTTGATTACATTCTTCCCTTACTTTTCTTGCTAATATTCTGGGTACATAGGAGACTGGCCATCTGTGGATCCTTTTTTTCCTACAGTGGGGGAAGGGGAGGCAATCAGAATTAAGTGATTTGCTCAGGGTCACACAGCTAATAAGTGTCCAAGATCAGATTTGAACTAAAGTCTCTTGACTCCAGGACTAGTGCTCTATTCACTAAGCCACTTACCTTCCCCACCTGTGAATTTTAGTGTTCCACTTCTAAAAAAGTCAGTGGCATTTTGGGGATTTCCCTGTTTCTGAGGAATTTTGAACATTTGAGAGCTGATGATTTTCACACCTCTTCTCCTTTGGGTTAAAACTTCTAAGGCCCATTTCCCAAAATCATATGCAATCATATTTAAGGAGAGGGGCATGTAGTTGAGCAAGTATTTTTTATAAACTTGTAATTATGTATAACAGTTCTATTTTTCTTTGTCCTGACCTGTGATATCATTGCTGTAAGAAAAGAGACCCCAAGATTCTGAACCCAAGAAGATTTGGAATAGTCTGCTTGCTTCCTGCCCTGCCCAGCTCTTGCTCACCTACCTCTATCTAGGCATCAATTGGAGAAGCAATCTTGGGGAAAACTGTGGTATAGCACAGCTATGGAAGACAGGGAGAAGAAAGTTCTTACCACAAAAGTCCTCAGCACTATCAATTAGTTCAACATCAGCAATGG
>JAJPUD010002138.1:0-42958 GCA_023553655.1 Myrmecobius fasciatus
TGGAAGCTGACAGATCCTGTGTGATTCTAATTATGGATCCTCGGTATCTGAATTGTTTCTTTCTAGCTGCTAGCAGAATCTGTTCCTTGGTGCTATAATCCTGAAATTTAGCCACGATATTCCTTGGGGTTTTAATTTTGGGGTCTCTTTCAGGAGGTGATCGGTGAATTCTTTCAATGGCGATCTTGCCCTTTGATTCTACAATCTCAGGGCAGTTTTCTTTCAGGATTTCCTGGAAGATAGTGTCCAGATTCTTTTTTTGATCATGGCTTTCAGGAAGTCCAATAATCTTTAGATTGTCTCTCCTAGATCTATTTTCTAAGTCAGTTGTTTTTCCTAGGAGATATTTCATATTTTCTTCTAATTTTTCATTTTTTTGTTTTTGTTTGACTGATTCTTCAAGTCTTAGTGAGTCATTCACTTGCATTTGTTCAATTCTTATTTTTAAAGTGTTGTTTTCTTCAGTTACCTTTTTAAGTTCCTTTTGTAACCGGCCAATTTGTTCACTGCACTCTTTTTCCACTTCACTAATTTTATTTTTTAATAAATTGGTGTCTTTTTCATATCTCTTTTGCAGAGTATCATATCCTTCTTGCAAGATACTGTATCCTTCTTGCACTGATTTCAGTTTATTTTCCCATTTATCCTCCAGCTCTCTTTTGAGGTTCTTTATGCAGTCTTCCAGAAAGGCCTTTTGAAACGGGGACCAGTGATGGTCCTTGCTGTTTTTTTCTGGATTTTTGTCTAAAGAAACCTCTGTATCTGAGGTCGTTTCTTTGCCTTGATAAAAGCTGTCTATGGTGAGAGCTCTCTTTTGCTTCTTCATCATTTTTTTTTTTTTTAGACAGAGTGGATATCTCTTTAAGGTAGGGGAAAAAAAAACCCTCGGCTGAAGACGCTTTGCCCTGGGGCACTTCGGCGAGTTGACTTAAGGTGCTGGGCCGGTGGGGGCTAGGACTAAGTCCGAATTACTCCTTAAATAAGGCAAGTCTGCCAGAACACCTGTCCCCAATCAGGGCAGAGTATCCCGAGTGCCTCAGATAAATTCCAGGTGTTTGGAATTTGGAGTTTGGAGTTTGGAATTTCTTCCAGGATGAGCTGAGCTGAGTCCCACCCTCACTTCCGGCCTGCACAGGGATCGTCTATTTGTCTCTCTGTCCGAGTCCGAATAACCTGATATGAAGTTCTCCAGAGAGCCGTGCCCAAATATTTCTGAGTTCGTTGACTTGAAGATCAGTTCAGAGGCTTATTTTATTGTTGATTTGAGAGAAGATCGGAGGAGAGGCAGAAAGTCACCTTTTCACTCCGCCATCTTGGCTCCGCCCCCCGTTTTTTTTTTTTTATTAAAGCTTTTTATTTGTATAACATATGTATGGGTAGTTCCCCAACATTGATCTTTACAAAGCTTTCCATTACAAATTTTACCCCCAGTCCCCTCCCCTCCCCTAGATGGCAGGAAGTCCACTACATGCTAATAATGTTGAAATGCTTGAGAAGTTATGCAAGAAAAATCCTATCTACAAGAAAAAAAAAAGAATCAGAGAAAGGCAACACAATGCAAACAAATGTCAGTAGAAATCATGAAAATGTTACGTTGTGGTCCATATTTCATTTCCCTCTCTCTGGGTGTATATGGTTTTCTTCAGTGAACAATTGGAACTGGTTTGAGACAATTCTTTGTTGCAGAGAGCCATGTCCATCAGAATTGATCATCATGTAATATTGTTGTTGCTGTGTATGATGATCTCCTGGTTCTGCTCACTTCACTCAGCATCAGTTCATGCAAGTCCCTCCAGGCCTCTCTGAAATCGTCCTGCTGGTTGTTTCTTACAGAGCAATAATATTCCATAATATTCATATACCATAATTTATTCAGCCACTCTCCAATTGATGGGCATCCCTTCAGTTTCCAGTTTCTAGCCACCACAAAAAGGGCCACCACAAACATTCTTGCACATGTGGGGCCCTTTCACCTCCTCTAAGATCTCTTTGGGATATAGGCCCAGTAGAAACACTGCTGGGTCAAAGGGTATGCACAGTTTGACAACTTTTTGGGCATAGTTCCAAGTTGCTCTCCAGAATGGTTGGATCCGTTCACAAGAAAGAAAACATTTATAAACAATATTAAAATAACAACATAAGTAAAAGGAGAAAGGATTGAAAATAACTTATGAACATCATAAATGTTGAATAAGAAAGATGAAGGTGGAGAAGAGAGAGAATAGGCAAGTTTTATAAAAAATACTCCAAATTGGAATAGGGAGGAAAAGATGGATAACAAATAGTGAAAATAAAAACCTATTGTTAATTGAATCCACCAAGAAATTGGGGTTTGTGTTTTGGGGGTGTCGGAGTGAAGGTCTGAATTTGTACAGAAAGGAGGAGGAAAAGTATGAACAATAAGAAAACTAGCAAAGGCAATTGAACTAGCCTAGAAACCAAGTTAATCTGTGTTTATACTTGTGAAGGGCACTATAGCAATACCATGAGTTCTCATGTATAACATGGAGAATAGCTTCCATAGATGAAGAGAAAAGCTCCCAGCACCCTATTGTGAAAAGGGCTCCAGTGTGTATTGTTACAGCTTCTGGCAGTAACAATAATCTATGATTTCAGTGATTTCTCTTACTAGTCTTGGGTTGTAAACTCTTTCTCTTTCAGGGATACAGGATCCTTTCTCTACTGTACACTGAAGCTGGAGTTGATAAGAAGCAGTAATCTTCCATTTCTTCTTTCCAATTCTTGCCCAAAGCCACAATTGTTAAATTTCAAAACTCAGCATTTTGACAACTACTAACTTTTTTTTTCAGCAGTCATTCAAAAAACATTTATTCAGCACTTACTATGTGCCAGGCTTTGTGTTAAACATTGGAAACTAAAAGGAAGTCTAATATAATTCCTACTGTCAAGGAGTTCACAGAATTAAAAAATAACAATGTACAAACATTTATGTCCAAGAAAAATTGGGGATAACCAACAAAGGAAATACAGTAGTGGTAGAGGGAATTGGGAGAGGTAGTAGAAAATAGGATTTAAACTGGGACTTGAAGAAAACAAGGGAGACATTGGAGTTGTTAAATGGTGGAGTGTGACATGGTCAAACTTCCATTTTAGAAAGATCAATTTAACACCTGAGCTGAAGTGGAGGGAGACTTGCAATAGACAATTATTGCAATAGTCCAGGAATGAGGCGATGAGGGTCAGCACCAGGGTGGTAACAATGTCAGAGAGAATAGGAAATATTTGAGAGATGTTATTAAGGTGGAATTGAAAGGACTCAAATAAAGATTGAATATGTGGGGGGGGGATGGGGAGGAATAAGAGAAAATGAGGAGGCAAGAATGAATCTTAGGTTATAAGCCTGGGTGATTGAAGGAATGGTGGTATCCTTGATTGTAAAAGGAAAAATTGGGATAGGGGTGGGTTTAGGAAAGAGATGAGTTTAGTTTGGGATATATTGAGTTTAATATGTCCATAAGATATCCAGTTTGAAATATCCAATAAAGACATGTAAGACTGGAGGTCAGAAGAGAGCTTGAGACCCAATATGTAAATTTGGATATCATTGCCTTAGAAATGATTATTGAATTCATGGGAGCTGATAAAATCACCAAGCAAAATAGTTTACAGGGAAAAGGGAAGAAGGCCCAGGATAAAGGCTAAGGATATACCCATTGTTAGTGGGCATGACCTGGATGAAGATCAAGTAAGAGAGACTGGGAAGGAATAGCCCCACAAGTGGGAGGAGAAACAGGAAAAAAGTAGTATCAGGAAAATCTAGAGAGGTGTGAATACCCAGAAAAGACTTATTTGTAGTGTCAAAGGCTGCAGAGAGATCAAGAAGGGTGAGAATTGAGAAAAAGCCAAAAGATTTGTCAGTTAAGATATGGAGACAGAAACTTCATTTAAATAATAGGAGCTAGACTGCAGAGCAAGAAGAAAAAAGTGAGAGGAGAAAAAGGAGAGGTACCTATTATAGATTTTTTTCCCCCCAAGGAGTTTTTCCACAAAAGGGAGCAGAGATATGAGAAAGTTACTAGTGGGAATGAATGAATCAAGAGAAAGTTTTTTTGAGGATGGGGGAAGAGATGAACAAGTTTGTAGGTAGAAGAAAAGTATTGTTTGTCTTTAATTATCAAAGAAGATCAATAATATACTGACAGTGATATCTTGACTTGCAAGTGAATCAGAGCTGCACAAAGTCCAACATCTCACTCTTTCCTCTAGGGTCATCCAATTCCAGTGGCAAGACATTGGTCAGGATTATTGGAGATGATCCCAAACGCAATGGAAGACCCTGGCCTTTTTAAGCTAAGCTGTTTCCCAGGTCTCAGTTTGACTAGGGCAGCTCCCATTCAGTGACTTGAAGCTAGGTAAGAAATAAGGAAAAAAGGTTTTATTTTATCTATATATATCTATATATCTACCTATCTATCTATCTATATATAGATTTATATATATTTATTTTTATTTTATATATATTTATTATATATATCTATATATATCTACATATCTATCTATCTAATAGATATGCATATATATAAATAAAATTGAACTGGAAGGGGAAGACCCTCAGGGTTCTGGCCAGAACTGAAACAATTGCTATTTACTCATTCTGAGTCATCAAAACCCAAACAATAATCAAGTGAGGCTTGTGCTAGGACCAATCAGTGAGAGCCAGAGTGATTTGGATTTTAGGCATGATCTAGTAGTTTTATTTCAGGGCTTTGTCAAAGTTTATTTTTTCACAGCTCTATTTCAAGAAATTATAAATGAAACTACATGGAACAAAAGAGCTAATTGTTCCGGTTTTAAAAAAAAAAGATAAAATAAGTAGGGAAGGGGAGGTGGAAATCTAGTTCTCAAATCTCAAGATATCTTGTGAGGCTTCAGGATTCAAAAAATATATTTTTTGGGTAGAAAATGCACTTATAAACATTTGATTGAAGAAGATAGGAGAATCTGAGAGTATTTCTTTTTTTGTTTAATCCTCCTACCCCTTTTTTAAAGTTGAACTAAAACAATACCTCCTCCTTGAAACATTGCCTACTAACTTCTTCATTTCTACTCAGTTCTCATCTAGCCTTTTGTTTTTTTCTCTTATCTCATATACTTGTATTATTTTTTTATTACTGTTATCTCTGCATTCTATTCTAAGCTTGTTGTCAAAGACTGTATGATTTATTTCCCACATTAAATTGTAAGCTCCTAGAAGGTAGGAGCTGCTTCTTTTGGTATCTACAGTGATTAGCATAATGCTTGACATGTAGTGGGCATTTAATAAATGTTTATTAACTGATCAAAGGGGCTAATTAATATTAATAACTGACATTTGAGTAGTGATTTTATGTGTATAAAGCAATTTACACACATGGGTTCATTTAAGCCTCACAACAATCCAGTGGGATAAATACTGCTACCATTATTTCTATTTTTTAGAATAGGAAAGTGAGACTGAAAGTTCTAAATGCAAGGGCAGCTAGGTGGTACAGTGGATAGAGCACCAGCCCTGAAGTCAGGAAGTCCTGAGTTCGAATCTGATCTCAGGCACTTAACACTTCCTAGCTGTGTGACCCAATTGCCTCAGCCAAAAAAAAAAAAAAAAAAAAAAAGTTCTGACTGCCTTGTTCAGTTTTACACAGTAGGCATCTGAGACAGCATTAAAAGCTATGTCTTCCTGATTCCAAGCACCTGATTCTAGGTGCTATCAATTATGCCATCTCAGACTTCAGGTGAGCTCTAAAGATTCAATCAAGTCCTAAAACTAACCTTTCATTCAAGGTGTTTGGGTCGAGGTATGTTATACCAAAGTACAACATATATATATATAAAACACATATAACAAAGGATACCAAAGTATCCTTCATATGGAAGCCATTCAAATACTTGAAGAAAGCTATCATGACCCCTTACTCTTCTCTTCTATAGGCTAAATGTATCTAGTTATGTTAAATGGCTCACATTTGACAAATTCTCAAGAATCTTCCATATCCGGGTTGCCCTTCTGGAGACTTCTTCATGTGGGCCATCTAGAGAATACAATACTCTAGATGAAGTCTGATGAGACCTCCCTATTATTGGAAGATACATATCCCTCTTAATAAAGCTCCAACTGCAGGACCTGTACTCCATCTACTATACCACATAGCTACCCCAAGCTTATGGGTTCTTAATATGGGATTTGTGAATATCTTTTTTTTAAATTATATTTTAATATAACTGGGTTCCTTTGTAATTTTATGTATTTTATTGTATGCATTTAAAAATATTATCCTGAGGAGGGGTCAGTAAGGTTATCAAAGTGGTTCATGGCACAAAATAAGTTAAAAATTCCTTCTCTAAACAGTAGAGATCTTTTTGACTCTTGATGGTGCATTCAATTATATGAGCTATCCCTCTTAGAGTTGTGTCATTAGCAAATATGACAAGTGTATCAGCCATGTGTTTCTATCCAAGTCACTGATAAATTATTAAACCACTTAGGACCCAACACAGTTCTCTAAGGTATGCTATTAAAAACCATCTGTCATATTGACAATGAACCTGCAATATCTCCTCTTTGGGTCTAGTTATCCAACCAGTTCTGATTGTATTATTTTCTAATTCATATTTTCCATGTTTTCTACAGGAATAGCACAAGATTATCAAAAACTTCATAGGGTAGCTAGTAGTGGATAGTGGATAGTGGATAGTGGATAGTGGATAGAACATCAGTCCTGGAATCAGAGGGATCTGAGTTCAAATCCAGCCTCATATACTCAATGCATCCTAGCTGTGTGAAGCTGGGAAAATCACTTAACACCAATTGCCTCTCCAATCCCCCCCCAAAAAAAATCATGAAAATATATGTAAACATATCTATAGAATCACCTGCATCTACTCTCTAATAATAACTCCAAAAAAGGAATGATATGTAAATATTTTTCATAAATCTTTTATAAGACTTGAACAGGGCAGTCTTATTGTCCTATTTCTATGAATAATAGTCACTCAGGGTGACCATTCAACACCTCTACAATGGGTTTTACTACTATATTCTTTGTAAAATCCTTAACATTCCCAATTTAGTCTCCCATGGTACATAATCCTTGAAAATAGTCAAGTAAAACAGATTAGAATGATTCCAGGTTATAGTATATCAATCAACAAGCATTTATTCAATGTTTATCTTGTGCCAGGCACTATGCCATCCACTGAGCATTGAAATACAAAAAATGAAACAATACCTACTTGTAAGAGGTTTGCATTTTAATGACAAATGCAATATATATATATATATCTTCAGAATAACAAAAAAAGTAGATAAGCACAAATAAATATGGGTAGCTTTGAATGGGGAACACTAGCATTTGAAGAATCAGAGAAGGCTTGGAGTAGAGGGCACTACTTGATGTTCATCTTGAAGGAAGAATTAGGTATTCTTTGAGGTTGAGGAGAGAAGGGAGTGTATTCAGGGCATGAGTGGTAGTCAGTGTAAAGGCATAGATAGAGAAAATGGTTTGTGTGTGAGGAAACAACAACAAAAAAGGCAAGGTTATCTGGATCACAGAGTTTGGGAAGGGGAATAACATGACTCTAAAATGATGTTAGGACCAATTTATAAAGGGCTTTCAAAAAGAAGTGCTTATATTTTATCCTAAGAGCAACAGGAAACTAGTAAGTACGGGAATAACATAGGCAGATCTGTCCTTAAGGAAAATAATTTTTTTCCCCAAAGTAATTTTCATTACAATGGAGTAATGAAAGACATGAGGTATGGGGGGGCAATCAGGAGGCTATTGCAATAATCTAGGAGAGAGGAGATGAAAGCCTGAATTAAAATAGTAGCAATGTGAGTAGAAATAAGAGGTCAATTCAAGACATAATGTAAAAGTAGAAAATAGTAGAATTTGAAGCACTTAGCACGATGTGTGGCACATAGCAGGAACTTAATAAGTACTTGTTCTTTTTGTTGTTGTTGCTCCTTATGCATTACACTCTCCCAAAATCTTTCTTTCTTTCTTTCTTTTCTGTATTGGCATTTATAATGATGGATTTAGAGGCAGGAGAGATGCTTTGGTGACTATCTGATAGTCAATAAACATTAAGTTATTCCTATGTCAGTTTGCTAATCGATAAACATTTAAGCATCTTTTCAATGTACCAGGCACTGCAGTAAACACAGAAGATACAAAGGAAAGTAAGAGGCAGATCTTGCTGTCAAGGAGCTCTTAGTTTAAGGAGAGAGAACATCCAAATATTTATATAAAAACAAGCACTATTCAGACTAAATTGGAGGTAATCAACAGAGGGGAAGTAAATGAAGGAGATAGAGGAAAGACTTCTTTAGACTTCTAGAGTAGGGTTTTATCTGGGACTTAAAAGATGTCAAGGGAATTAGGAGGCACAATTGAGGAGGAATATAATTCCTGAGAATAGCCAATTCCCACAATTAGAAGATGGAGTCTTATTGAACTCTCCTTCTTATTTCCTGTGTGACTTAGAACAAGTCATTTCAATCAACAACTACTTGTTAAATACCAATAGGTATGTATAGGTATTATGTGTCAGGTACATATTTGCTGGGCATACAAAGACATAAATTTCCTTATCTGCAAAAGAGAAGTTTGGACCAAATGATCTCTAAGGACATTTCTCAATTGATTATACTACAAATTAGGAAGCACAGTGGGATTTTATTTTCTTTTTACCATGTCAGTTTTGTTACTATATACATATGTCCTGTTCTATAACGTTGTTTGTAAAGTGTGACTGTTCCTTTCTCACATTTTCCTCCACAAAGCTTTTGATATGCATATAAATTATGCTCATATTTTGTAAAAGTGAGAAAATTGGTATATGATTCACTACTTATTGATGACCCTGGTAATATCTTTTTCTGGCATTAATAATTTCCATTCTCAGATACCTGGTATCTTTTCCTCTATCAGATATCTTGAAAACTGATCTTTTACCAACACCTCATATATTGTTTTCACCTCCAAAATGAACTTTCTCCACATAAACTTGGTCTTCTTAGTGCCATTTCTGTTTCTTCATGTAGCATATTGAGAAATGTTATGCTGAGACTCAAACATGTGGTTCCACTGCATTGACAGAGAAAATAATTTGTCATAGAATGTTGATATCTTTTCCATTGTTCATCTATTTTTATCCTTCTTGGAATTTCAACTTTAAATGCTTTTGGGATGATCTGGTTTGGATCTTATACCAAGAATTCTGTAAATTTGTTTTTATTGTTTGTAGGAAAATTTGTTTATAATCCTTCCAATTCTTCTCTCCGTGTAGTCTTGTAAAGACTGAGATCTGTATTCCAACTCACATACATTGATAAGTGTCCTGACATTCCCCTGAGGAATTTGGGTATTTTTCTAATGCTATTGACTTGATCTCTCATTCTATTATATTACCTTCAGAAGCAATCACCAGTTATGTCTTCAATGTCATCTAACTAGTACAGATTAATATTACTTTAATATCATCAATGCCATTGGTTAGCACTCCAGTATTAGTTAATTAATTAACATCAATTAAATTTTACAAAGGGATAGTTACTAAGAAGATATAGCAAGAACAGAAATGACCCAACATTTCCCCCAACCACAGAGGCACATTCTCTCTTATACCACCTCAGTTCCTAAAGAAAATGGGCTCAGATTTAAAATATTCAACTTATTGAGTTCACTTTAAAATATGGTATCATAATCCTTTTGCTTAAAAGAAACTGGTCTCTCCAGTGATAAGTCTGATTTATTGCTGGGCTAGATGCTGAAGGTTGCCTCTGACTGGGATCAACTACTAGCTAATTCTGATATGTGCTTTCTGGATTTCTAGTGTTCTCCTGACCTTTTAAAATTAACAAAGTCACAGTCTATTATGTTCCATCTCTAATACTTCTGCACCAAATGCAGGAAAGTGTTGGTAGAACAGGGAAAGAAGTAAGGATGAAGCCACATGCCAATGAATCACATTTTAATCTGTTTGAGAATCTAACACCTTTCTTTCTATACAAATGCAACCAAGTAGAAAGAGAAAGTTACCTCTGTAGGAATATTTTGTCTGCCTTCACAATTTGAGTCAACAGCCAATATAAAGAGACTATCTTTTAACATAAGAGTAAACAAGCAGGTAAAAGTTATAAATATCTGCACTTATTCCAAAGTTCACATGGAAAATTGCATCAGGCCAAGTTTATTGCAAATGCTCATAAAAGCTGATCTCTCACTGGTCAGACTCCTCTTATGTTTAAACTTTTTTTTTTTTCCAAATGAGTTTACATGCTAAATTCATATTATTTTTGGCTACTGCATCTTTCCCATAGCAAGAGATAAAGGACTTGCTGACTTAAGTGGTTTCTAATGCTTTTTGGCTTCCTTGTTGATGTGAGGACAATTATGAAAAAACAAAAATAGGAAGGGGGCCATGAACTACCAGATTTTAAGTTATATTACAAGTGATAATTATCAGAATTATCTAGTACTGGATAAAATTGAAAAACTGTCTCAGTGGAAAAGGTTAGATAGTAAATTATTACCAGATGTCTGGTGTTTAACAGACCTAGATTAGAGAGCACTGGGAAAATATTCATTAGTTAGCAAAAATCATTGGGAAAACTGAATAGCAGTTTGGTAATGAAAATGGGAATGGGCCAACACTTCACATTATATCAGCTAATTAATTAATTGAAAATGAATCAAAGATCCAAATATTTTTATTCATTATGAAAATAGTGGATTGCTATAGTCTTTACATTTATGAAGGTACATCATTTTTAATAAAAATGAGGCTTAAGTAGGAAAATATAAGGAGGAAACTGGAGAAATTACATAAAAATCAAGAACTATCCCAACTTCTAACAGTGAGACAAAAAAGGAAAATATAAAGAAGATTGTTACTTATTCTTCTGCCTTCCAAAATTGTATTCTTTTACTTACTTCTATCTAGAATACTCGATACTGTTTTATCCTCCAGAAAAAAAAAGAGGGACAAGGCAGAGTCAAAAAAAAGCTACTTTTTTTTTCTTATTTACCAACTTATGAAGAAGTGAGTAGAGGTAATTCCATAAAATTTGTCTCTTTAATTACTGCCTACTGCTTCTAGTCAAATATCACATATTAGGATCCAAATCAGCTCAACACTTCCTCTCCAACACCAGAGACAATGCCACCTTTCATATTCCAAGCTTTGCTAGCTCTAGAGATCACTGGAGGCCCACCTCATGTTTTCAAGGAAAGAGTCAATTTTTCATCAAGGAGTTCCTGTCATTTCCATGATAGAATGTTTCATAATCTTGATAACAATATTTGTTGGGCAACACAATTTGGATCAAAGAAGTCCTATTCTATTAATAAACAGAAAGCTAACCCCCTTGATATGGTCAACCTGAAACACTGAAACTTTCTGCTGAAGACTATCATTCTCTCTGAATACAGGGGTTATAACAAAATACTATCCATTCCACTACAAACACTACTATAGAAGACACAGACAGCAGTTGTTAATATATGGTATTGTTAGGTCATATTTTTATATGTGCCGGACACCATGTTAAGTGTTTTACAATGATTATATCACTTAATCCTCATACTTAATCCCTGGGGAATGGGAGAAAGTGTAAGTGATATTATTATTCCCATTTTACAGATGAGGAACTGGGGCAAAGAGAAGTTTAAAAAAAGTTTTAGGTGGTCTTCCCAGAGTCACATAGTTAGTGTTTGAGGCTGGATTTGAATTCAATTTCTTTGACTTCATGCTTCAGAGTGCCATCTACTATGTCACTACAGCCAGTTTAATCAAAAGGTCATGGCTCTAGTATACTGGTGGGTTGATGATACCAGTCATTAAACTCACTACATCATGACTATGCAGAAAAATTACAATTCTTCGATAGATAATAAAATTATATGGACATGCTATAGGCAAACAATAAATTATGGTATGCATCTGACAATAGCTTATTTTTGTCTCAACTTTTCCACTGATTTCCCCCCTATTTTATATAGTACCAGATAGTTCTGGTATTACTTTATCAGAAAACTTGAGATTTGGGATTATGTAACTCTTTGCATTCTCAAAAGAGGAAATAGAAAGTATCTTTACAAAAACAGGAATAAACATTTATAATTTCTAATAATAAAAATGCAAAAAATAAAAAAAATTATGTGATTTTATTCATCAATCTGGCAAATATAATAAAAAGATGACAAAATTAACATAACTGCAATTAAAAAAGAAAAAGAAAAGTATTTTTACACTTCTAAGAGAGTGAGACATTTGTCCAAACTTCTTGAAACAGAATGTGGAATTAGGAAATGAGTTACAAAAATGTGTATACCTTTTGATGCCAGTGCAATTGTACATGCAATTGTACATGAAGGAAATTATTGACAAGGGAAAATAAATTGCTCCAAAGCACTCCTAGTAGCAATATTTATACTGGCAAAAAACTAGAAACAAATTAGGTGTGCATGAATTGGGGATAGATGAACAGATTAGGTAAGGCCTATAAGGGAAGTGAAAACTTTTATGAAGCAATACAGAATATAGAAAGGAGAACCCAAAAAGGAAAAGGTACACTGATCTATAACTATGAAATTAAAAACAATATCAGTAACAAACCTATGCTATATAATAGTATATTTTTTATTTTTTAAGGATCATAAAAACAAGATCATCATGAATATCACTATTATAATAATGACAAACTACACATCTTTTGAAATTAATTTCACAATTGGATCATAGCAGAAGTTTTCAAACATATATATGACCCCTTTTAATTGCTATCATCTTTTAATTGTTGATTTCACTTAAGAGGATAGTATTCTTAATTTTCTATTTCATAGGCTCTTATTTGTATTTCAGCCCTTATGCTTATTAATAGAAGTTAAATGAAATTTATATTAAAAAGAAAAATAGAACAAGCTGGTGTTCCATCAGTCAACAAGTACTTATTAAGCCCTGTGCATCCACAGGAAGAAAGAATTCCTATACTAAAGAAACTTACATTTTAATGGAGAACACACAAACACAGATAAAGATAAATAAATGAATAAATATATACTTAATATATTTGTATATATATTTACCTATATAATATATAATCATCAATCTATAATATGAATATATAACCTATATATATTAATTAATATATCAATATAATATATACATGTAACTTACATGTATGTGCATATAGAAGAGTATATATATGTATACATGTATCTATGAAGAGAGAAAGAATATACACTTACCAAGAACAAATAAATTACAAGTTGAATGCAATAGTTGGTAGTGATGGGAAAGAAGGAAGGTCTCATATAAGGTGGTTTTTGAGATTTATTACATTTCCCTTATAGACAAATAGAGCTTTCCAATGAGACAGTTTTCAGAAGCAGCATGTACAGTGAAAAAATGCCAACTATGGAGTTACCGGTTCAAACTCTTTTCCTGTCACTTACTGCCTGTTTGACCTCTATCAAGTCACCTTCCTCTCTGAATTATAAAATGAAGAGTTGAACTAGATACTTCCAAGGGAACTTCCAACTCTCAGTCTGTCACCCAATGACATCATCATCATATCTGCCAAAATTGGCTTCAGGGTTTATAACCCTTTGTGAAGCATACATATCTATATTAAGCTTTCTTTTAGCAAGAAAAAAATCCAATGTGCATCTAATGCTTCAGCTCCTTGAAATTTGAATTGCTTTATTTGGCTTAATCTTCTTCATGATGCTATTCTTCTCTTCCAGATAAAAATCATTTATTTGCTACCTACCCTTGGGCAAAACATGACATTTACAGGATATAGTGTGTGTATTTCACATTTATATCTCATGTATTTCCTTTGGTAATAACTAATATGCAATCTACAACATCCAGATAAATGATTTGACATATTTTATACACACATGTTCAAATAACTAATTCTCCCATGGAAATGTCATAACATTTAGCTCATAGTTATAAGCCAAATGTTTGTGCAATATTTTGTTTTGAATATATTCACAATCACAGATTGCCATATTTTCTTTATACTTGAATATAATTTAAAGGGACACAATTAGGTGTCAAGGGACTTTGAATCATTTAATGACTAGTCCATTTGGTAGGCTTTATTAAAAAAATACTACTTATAAATTTATATTTTCAGTTAGTCTTATTCTATTCCTTACTATTACATTACTATCACAATAAACTATGTCTGTGAGTTGCTTTGAAAATAATTGTTTAAACAAAAGTGTCAAGAAGAGTTGTGAATATCTGTAGGATAAATACAACATAAAAATCAATTTGTGCACATCAAGTAGAGGATGCCACATTATAAAGAACTCTATTCATGGACAAAGTGACAGGTGTAATAGATCAAAGGGAAACATTAACATATCTCTATATTATCAAGGATTTTGTTTTTCTCCCACATGAAACACTCATCAATGAACCAAGAAAATATGGTCAAATATGCCTGCTTTGTAAGTGAACAAATGATTGGAAGAAGTATTCAAAGAAGCATATCAAACCTTGGGAGCTGTTGTCTAAGTTATGCTCTGCAGAGATTATTTAATATTTTCATTAACAGCTTAGATGATGGTTTTGAGGTCCTGTTTGGAGAGGGGGCCCTGATTAGGGAACAAAGAAGGGAAAAGAGAAAGGAGAGGAGAGAGCAAGATACATGGGAAGTATATTGATTATGGAGATAAGATTCCAAAATGCACTTGAACCATTAGAGAAATCACTAAAAGTTGGAACAACCATGCAGGAACTAGTGTAAGAAATTTTGAAAGTAATCTAACCAGAATGAGTTCAGTGGTGATTTCTACTTTGTTCCTAATAGGATGTTTTATATACAATGGACACTAACTCAAGAATTATAAATTCACCCTATCTATAAATTGTGAAGATTTTTCTAAAGAAATTAATATAATAAAAGACCACAGGTCCTTGAATAACATATATCAGCAATCAAAAGAACTAGGCCTGTGACCAAAAATATTATCTCCAGCAAAACTAACTTAATATTGAATGGGAAAAAAAGAACATTCAATGAAATTGCAGAATTTCAGGACTTTGTCTCAAACAAGCCTGAACTTAATAGAAAACTTAACATATAAGAGCCAACATCAAAGATTAATTTCAAGGGACTTCACATGGATAAATAATTTATATTTTTTGCATGGAAATATATGCCATATGTTTAAGACTAACATCAGTAATTGGGTAGCGCAAAAAAAAATGAGACAGAGTTGAATATGATCTAAAAAGCAAAACTGTCTAGGAAAAGGTAAAAACAGTAACTATTATATGAATGAGGTGCAAAGGAAGAATAGACAGACGCAAAGGCATTAGAGGGAGGAGGACTGATAGTTCTGAAAACTCACTCACATTGGGAATGGGTTAAATAGGGAACACTATATTTACATATACATATACATACACACACATATATATGTGTATGTGTATATACATATATACATATATCAAAAAGGGTATAGAACTCTCCAAAAACTATAAAGAAGTATGTATGTGTGGAACAAGATATGTAGATTAATGGGGAAGATAGAGGATAAGGTGGGGTCTAGAAGGGTGTGAAGAGATATGACAGTGGTTTAAGGTGGTTAGATTAATGGAAATGGGATAAGAAGGGAAGGAAAGAGCAGACAGGAGAAGATAAAGAAGTGATCTATGGATGGGGTGGGGGGAGGTTAAGAAGCAAAATTAAGAAGTAAAATTAAAGTAGAAGATTTAGTAGGTATAGGAAATAAAAAACATACACAAATGCTATCAGTTGTAGAATTTATTAGAAATAAAAAAGTAGGTCTAATTATCATTGACTTCAAAGTCAAACAAGAAAGAAATCTACTTTATAAATTAGTTATATTTTAGATGCATATTTATATGTTTAAATGTGCCTATATATGTATGTATATATGTGTTTATGCATTAGTTGTATGTATGTGTGTATATAGTTATATGTGTATGTTTAGGGGTGGGTTTGACTATATATGTGTGTGCACATATACATGTATGTGTATATGTACATATATATGCATGTATGCATCCATACTTAACTGTAGTCTGCTTGGGGAAAGTGGGAAGGATGAAAGGGGAAAAAAGAATAAAATAAAAAGTGCATAGCAGGGAACAAAAGAATAACTTACAAGAAAGCAAAGAAAAGATGGACATTCATGAGTATAATATCTTCTATTATATATATTTTCTTGAAAGGGAAATTTGTTGTTAAATATTTTGAATTCTTCTTGATATTCTGATGGGCTCATGATAATGTTTTGTTTTGTTTTGGTTTAGTTTTCATTTTCCTTTTCTGTCTTTTTTATTTTTTTCTTATTTTGTATTTAGTTTTAAATAAATAAATATTTTTAAAAGAAATTAATATAAATTTAATGTAAAAAACATTTACTAAGTGCCTGTCAAATGCAAGAAACTATATTAAATATCTTCTATATAAGGTTCTAGTTTACTAGGGGACAAGCTCCAGGACCAAATGAGAAAGTTGGAAGTAAGTAACAGACGTCATAAAGATCCTTGACTTTTTTTTTTAATTTATGAAAAATAGGGGAGCCAAATATGAGAAAACACAAGAGATTTGAGGTGAAACATTGGAGAAGAAATGAATTACCTTCTTTCTTTGGAAAGGTGAATGACTTTGAATTTGGGATGAGGCATACCTTTCAGGCAAAATTATTATGTCAGTGGATTTTCTTCCTAGTTCTAAAGGAAAGTTCATAGAAAAGGGAAGGGAAAGGATTTCCAGAAATGAATATGATGTGGAAAATAAAAATTAACAATTAACTTCTTTTAAAATGAAACCAAAAGGGTTTTAAAAGAAAGAAGAACCATGGGGGGTGATAATATAAAAAATAAAATGGGAGAACAAATGAATAAACAAGATGTAAGAAATAGGAAGAAAAGGAAAGGAGATGAAAGGAGAGGGAAAAGCCACAAAAATTAGGCAAAGTAAAAAGTAAAATTATGAGACTTTTGTTTTAGTCAGGTGCTTAGAAAGAAAACATCACTAAAATTTATTTTGAGGCTTTTCCACATTGACTTCAAATACCAAAATTTTCTTGCTATTCTAATACTTTAAAACATTAATGTTTTTTTACATGCTAGTCTGTTCCTGACAGAACAGAAGAGTCTTCAAAGCATCTTTGATCAATACTACATACTCTTAGGCAACTCATATATGAGAAGCTAGGAAGCTTTTTCATTTAAAAGTAAGTAGTGCTTTGTTTTCTGCATATCCTTAATTGATGTAAAAACAGAATCTAGGGCATAGCTTAATGTGCAACTGCACATTAAGACAACACTGGGGACAACACTGGAGCTTGAAGAGTGTACATGATGAATAGGATTAAAGTAAGGATGAAAACATATGGCTTGGGAATGGCAAAAAGATCTTAACTTAGTGTGAGAAAAGAATTGGAAGGGAATATTCCTAACTTTCAGGTCTGTTGGTTTAGAATAACTGATTGGGCTACTAGGATACAATATATTTACATGAGGCTCTCCTCTAAGTAGATGTCTTCTATGCATACATTAAAATCATATGATATTCACTGATAGACACAACAAAGATGACTGTGTTCAACAATTCTTTATTATCAATATCAAGGAAAGCATAAAACAAAGAGATGTCCTCTGTCATTGGAAGAGGAATTTCCCTTAGGTGGAAGAGTCCTTCAGATGCTCCTGATTATGCATGGCAACTTGTTGATTGGTTCAAATGCTAGAATACTATATAGTCTCATAAAAGAGATTTTTTTTTGCTTAGATCTATAATTTTATTGCCATAAGGAGCTCCCTGGTAAGATTCCTACTCCCTACCAATACAAATTGGCACTTGTAACTGGCAGTCTTAAAGAATTGGTTGAGGGGAATGGAGATTAAGTAGTTTGCTCACATTTGCACAGGTAGTGTGAGTCAAAGATCAAAACTAAACTTTGGTCTTCTTGAAGCTGAGTCCATCTCTTTAGCTGTTATTATGGTCCTTCTCAAATAAGATTTACAATTATTCAAAGGTGGTGTGGAGTAATTATTTCTTACTTATCTTGCATAGAGTTATTTGTTATGTTGTCTTCCCCATTAGATTGGGTAGAAACTGTTTTTTGCCTTTCTTTTTATGCCCAGAACTCAGCACAGTGCCTGATACATAGTAGATATTTAATAAATGCCTATTGACTGACCAGAAAAAGAATGTTGAATTTTGAGGAACTGTGTTCAAATTTAAGTTCTTATATTTACTTCTTGAAAGTTAATTAGGACTCCCAATGGCAAAGCCAAGATGGCAGAATAGAGAATGCACTCCATCTGAGCTCTCCCAACATTTCCCTCCAAAGAAATTTAAAATAATGCCTCAACTTGAATTCTGGAGAAAAACAGTGAATAAAAGGTCAGGGTGAGACATTCTTCCAATCTAAGACAATTTAGGAGGTCAGAAGGAGAGATACGTGACATGGGTATGGAAACTAGCCCAGAGATGATGTGGATTCCATATAATAGTGGGATTGGGAGGTGGCCACAGCAGCAGCAGTTTCAGGAGCACTCAAGCCAGAGACAGGAAGGGTATTAGGCAACAGATTTCAGAGGACCTGTGTTAGAAATGGCTAAAAGAAAGAGCACTGGTTGGCAACTTCATTTCCTATACCCACCTACAGTGCCAAGGTGGAGAGGAGCACTTTTCCTCAGGAATCCTAAGGAGCTTCATTCTTGAAGTTACATGGAAACTGAGGAAGGAACAGAATCCAGATTTATAGAGCAATGAACGAAGCTTCTCCCTGAATCATACCTCCTTGGAAGCATTGAAAACTTCTAAGTCCCCAGAAATAGCTCTGAAAATAGCAATGCAAAAAAGTCTGAAGATCTTCAGTGGAGGGGAAAGTGGTTGGGGAATGGACAATTTTTGAACCTCACTCTTATTTATATTGATTCAAAGAGGGAATATATATGTATGGTGTGTGTGTGTGTGTGTGTGTGTGAATGTATGTATGTAGGTATGTAGGTATGTACATACAGACACACATTCAAATAGACACAGAAATATATCTGGCCCAATGGAGAAATAGGAGGGGAAGGGAATGAAAGAAAGGTAGGTGATATAAAGTAGGAAAGATAAAAGGAAAGCAGTGACCAGAAACAAACAGATTTTATAGGAGGGATAGGATAAAAATAGAGAGAAAGAGGGATTAACAGAAGAAAATAAGATGAGGGAGGAAGAGAGATGTACAGCTAGTAATCATAACTGTGAATGTGAATGGGATGAATTAATCCACGTAACCCAATATCAAAAGGGGATAGCAGATTCAGAAAACAGAATCCAACAATATATTATTTATAAGACACACATTTGAAACAGATATATACAGAGAGTTAAAATAAAGGGCTGGAGCAGAATCTATTATGCTTCAGCTGAAGTGAAAAAAAAAAAAGCAGGGGAGTAATCATGATCTCCAACAAAGCAAAAGCAAAAATAGACCTAATTAAAAGAGCTAAGCAGGGAAACTACATTTTGCTAAAAGGAACCACAGATAGTGAAGTAACATCAATACTAAACATATGTGCATCAAAATGGCATAGCATCCAAATTCTCAAAAGAAAAGTTAAATGAATTACAGGAGGAAGTAGACAGTAAAGCTAAACTAGTAGAAAATTCAACTTTCCTTGGTTAATCTAAACATGTTGTTGTCCTTCATTTTTGAAGAGGACCAATGACATTAGGGGAAGATATCTTGGCTTGCATATGAATTGGGTTTAAGTGATATAAAATTGCACAACATCATCAAACTCATCCTCTATTTCAGAGTCATGAAAGCCCAGTGGGAAGCCAAAAGTCAAGATGACTGATGATGACCTGGGATGCAGTGGATGACCTTAGCAATTGTGATGTCTGACCAAGCTCTAAGCACTTCCCAGTGTCTGCTTTAGCTGTCTTCATGACCATTGGAACAAATTGTTGTCATTTGGCCATTCTGCTGGGGAAGTCTTCACATTCTTGGGGCAGATGTCCCCCAACTCACCACTAGGTTGGAGGAATGTCAGTTATCCTCAACCCAATTTAGTTTGTGTCCTGAGACTGTTCATCCTAGTGTGGCCAATAAGCATGTAATAATTTCTAAGAGTCACAGTTATGAGTCCAGTGACAGGTGGACTCCAAAGGCGTATGAATAGCCCTGAAAAAAGGTTTGGCAAAGCTCTCACACCAGAGGTACTAGTCCTCTTGAACAATCCATACAATCCAAATCTAAACATAAGTGAAAAAGAAGTTAAAGAGATGAATACAATTTTAGAAAAGTTAGATTTTCTCCTTTGGAGAAAATGAACTGAGTATAAAATGAAATATACCTTTTTCTCAGCGTACATGGAATCCAAACAAAAACCAACTGGATATTTGGGCTTAAAAGTCTTACAAACAAATGCTGAAAAGCAGAAATATTAAATGTACTTTTTCTAGACCATAATGCAATAAAAATTGTATTCAGTAAAGGCCTTAGAAGCATAGAATAAAAATTAATTGGAAACTAAATAATCTTATCTTAAAGAAAGTGTGTAAAACAACAAATCATAGAAATAATATTTTCTTTTTTTATTAAAGCTTTTTGTTTACATAATATATGTATGGGTAGTTCTTCAACATTGACCATTACAAAGCTTTCCATTACAAATTTTCCCCCCTATTCCCCTCCCCTCCCCTAGATGGCAGGAAGTTTACTACATGTTAATTATATTAAAATATTTGACAAGTCGAATATATGCATACATGTTTCCATACTTATCTTGCTGTGCTAGAACAATCGTATCTACATGAACAAAAAAGATCTGATAAAGGAAACCCAATGCAAGCAATCATCAATATAGAGCATGGAAATGATATGTTGTAGTCCATATCTCATGTCCCTCTCTCTGGGTGTATATGGCCTTCTTTACTGAACAATTGGAACTGGTTTGAAACATTTCATTGTTGAAGAGGGCCACGTCCATCAGAATTGATCATCATATAGTCTTGTTGCCGTGTATAATGATCTCCTGGTTCTGCTCATTTCACTCAGCATCAGTTCATGCAAGCCTCTCCAGGCATCTCTGAAATCATCCTGCTGGTCGTTTCTTACAGAACAATAATATTCCATAACATTCATATACCATAATTTATTCAGCCACTCTCCAATTAATGGGCAACCATTCAGAGAAATAATATTGTCATTAAAGAGAATGGCAGCAATAAGACAACATACTAAAATTTGTGGGATGTAGGCAAAGAGGCAACTAGGGGGAAAATTATATTTCCAAATGTTTACATCATTAAAAGAGAGGAAAAGTTGATTAATGAATTGGGCATACAACTAAAAAAATTAGTTAGAAAAAGAATAAATTAAAAATCCCCAATTAAACATCAAAATGGAAATCCTGAAAATCAGAGGAGAGATTAATAAAACTGAAAGTGATAAAATCATTGAACTACCAAAAATTAGAAACTCATTTTATGGAAAAAATAGATAAACCACTGGCTAATTTGATTTTTAAAAATAAAACCAAATTACCAGGAGCAAAGATGAAAAGAGCGAATTCATTACCAGGGAAGGTAAAATTAAAGCAATTATGGAGAGTTACTTTGCTCAATTATATGCCAGTAAAACTGGCAATCTAAGGGGAAATGAATGAATATTTACAACAATATAAGCTGTCCAAATTAACAAGAGAGGAAATAGAATATTTAACCTTACCTTAGAAAAAGAAATTAAACAAATTATAAATGAATTCTTTAAGAAAAAACAAATCTCCAGACCCAGATGGAATTACAAGTCAATTATATCAAACAATTAATGAATAATTAATTTTAATAATATGTAAACTATTTGAAAAAATACATAAAGAAGTCCTGCCAAATTTCTCCTATGACATAAATATGATTTTGACATTTAAACAGAGAGGGCAAAAATATAGAAAACTATAAAACATTTTTTAAATGGATATTAATATAAAATTTTTAAGTAAAACACTACCAAACAGATTACAGCAATATATCACATATATCAAACATTGTGATCAAGTGGAATTTATACCATAAGTATAGGATTAGTTTAATATTAAGAAAACTGTAAACATAATTTACCATCTCAATAACAAAAACAAGAAAAATTATATGCTTATGTCAACAGATACAGAAAAACCTTTTTGACAAAATACAATACCCATTCCTATCAAAAATACTATAAAACATAGGAATGTGGAACCTAAATGAAAGCTAAATGGAATCTTAAACCAAGAGTAAGAATTTTTTATAATGGTACCCTTCCCAATAAGGTCAGGAATGAAGCTAGACTGCCCATTGTCATGATTATTCAATATTGTACCGTAAAAATAGATATAGCAGAAAGAAAAGAAAAAGAATTGATGGAGTAAGAATAGGTAATGAGGAAACAAAGCTACCACTCTTTGTAGATGATACAATGATATACTTAGAGAATCCTAGAAAATCAACTAAAAAAGTAGATGAAATAATTAACAACTTTAGTAAAGTTGAAGGCTATAAAATAAACCTGTATAAAAATTACCAGTGTTTCTATATATTACCAACAGAACCCAGCAGGAAAAGATTTAAAAAGGAGAAATTCCATTTAAAATAACTACAGGCAGTATATAATACTTGGGAGTCTACCTACCAAAACAAAGCCAGGGATTATATGAACACAATTACAAAAAAGCTTTTTATATAAATAAAGATATCTAAACAATGAGAAATATAGCTGCTTGGTTGGCCAAACCAATATAATAAAAATGACAATTCTATTAATCTGCTTATTCAGTGCCATACTAATCAAAATTATTTAAGAGAACTAGAAAAAAGAACAAACATCATCTGGAAAAATATCAAAGGAATTGATGAAAAAATGATATTACCAGATTTCAAATTAGATTATAAAGTGAGAATTATCAAAACAACCTGGTTATTGTTGGTGGAACTGTGAACGGATCCAATCATTCTAGAGAGCAATTTGGAACTATGCTCAAAAAGTTATCAAACTGTGTATATCATTTGACCCAGCAGTGTTCCTATTGGTCCTATATCCCAGAGAGATCTTGAAGGAGGAAAAGGGACCCACATATGCAAAAATGTTTGTGGCAGCCCTTTTTGTAGTGGTTAGAAACTGGAAACTGAATGGATGCCCATCAATTGGAGAATGGCTGAATAAACTATGGTATACGAATGTCATGGAATATTATTGTTCTATAAGAAACAACCAGCAGGATAATTTCAGAGAGGCCTGGAGAGACCTACATGAACTGATGCTAAGTGAAATGAACAGTATCAGGAGATCAATATGCACAGCAACAAGAAGACTATATGATGATCAATTCTGAAGGACATGGTTCTCTTCAACAATGAGATGTTTCAAACCAGTTCCAATTGTTCAGTGATGAAGAAAGCCATATTCACCCAGAGAGAGGGATCTGAATGTGGACCACAATATAACATTTTCACTCTCTCTTGATGTTTGCTTGCATTATATTTCCCTTCTCAGATTTTTTTCTTCTGGATCTGATTTTTCTTGTGTAGCAAGATAACTGTATAAATATGTATACACATATTTAATTTGTCAAGTATTTTAACATAATTAACATGTATTAGATTTCCGACTATCTAGTAGAGGGGATGGGGAGTAGGAGGGAAAAATTTCTAACAGAAAGCTTTGTAAAGGTCAATGTTGAAAAATTACCCATACATATATTTTGCAAATAAAAAGCTTTAATAATAAAAAAAAACAATCTGGTATTGACTAAAAAAAGAGTAATGGATCAATAGAATAGATTAGGTTTATATTACACAATAGAAAATTACCATAGTCTTGAATCATCCCAGAGATCCAAGCTCACATGGGACAAGAACTCACAATTTGACAAAAATTGCTGGAAAAAGTGGAAAGTTTTTTGGTAGATACTAGGTTTAGGCCAACATCTGACACTGTATACCAAAATAAAGTCAATAATTTAAACATAAAGGATGATATCATAGGAGAACATGAGAAATAGAGAAGAGTTTATAACCAAACAAGGTGGAAGGAAGATGAATACTTTGATCACAAGTTTTTACACAAACAAAACAGCTAAAATTAGAAGAAAGCAGGGAACTGAGGAAATTTTTAACATCAATTTTTGATGACAAAGGCTTCATTTCTCAAATATAGAGAGAACTGGGTCAAATGTATAAGAAAAAAAGCCATTCTCCAAATGATAAATGGTCAAAGGAAATGGACAAGCAGTTTTCAGAAGAAATCAAAGCCATCAACAATCTTATAAAAAAAAATCTGTAACTTTTGATTAGAGAATTGCAAATTAAAACAACTCTGAAATACTACCTCACACCAATTAGATTAGTTAACATCACAGAAAGATAAAATGACAAATGTTGGAGATGTGGAAAAAATGGGACCTTAAAGCACTATTGTTGGAGTTGTGAACTGGTCCAACTATTTGGAAAAACATTTTTGATTTATGCACAAAGAGCTGCAAAACTGTGCATACCCTTTGATCCAACAATACTACTAGTAGCTTTGTACTTTAAAGTAATCAAAGGAAATGTCCATTCATTTGCAAATGGCTGAACAAGTTGTGGCATATGCTTGTGACAGAATACTATTGTGTTATAAGAAATGATGAGGGGGATGGTTTCAGAAAAAAACATGTGTAAACCTTTATGACTTGATACAAAATGAAGTGAGCACAACCAGATCATTGTACAATATTGTAATGACAATCCACTGTCAAACACTTAGTTACTTTGACTAACACAAAGATCCCAAGACAGTTTGAAAGGACTCATCATGAAAAATATTCTCCATCTCCAGAGAATTTATGAACTCGAGTACAAATTGAAGAATAGTTTTCTCACTTTATTTTTCTTGTTTTTTTGTGATATGGCTATTATTGAAATACATTTTATATAATTTCACATGTTATTATAACTGGTGTAATTGCTTGCCTTAGTGAGTAAGGGAGGGGCAGTAAAAATAATTTGGAATCCAAATTTAAAAAATTTAAATAAATAAATAAACAAATATTAAAAAAAAGAAATGACATTGAAGAATCAGGATCTCCCTTTAGAATTAAACCACAAATTGCAAAAATTTCCTGATCTAAAGATTGAATAAAATTTCCAAAAGAGAAATAATCCCCAGTAACATACAGTTCAGAAGGCAAGTTTAAGCCAGGCTTTTAACTCAGGAATACACTGAGGCTGCAGTGTATTCCAAAGAGCTTTTATTCAAGAGCAAGAAATTTCTTTCTGGAAAGGGAACACCTATTCTAGCCAAGATTTTGTAAAATAGATAGATGTCTTCTTAAGCACAAAAAAATCACTAAGATTTTTTTTCTCTTTTTTTTCTTCTCTTTTTTTCTCCCTAAAATGACCATAGCAGAAAAAGCTTCTGACAAGGAAAAAAAGAGCCTCCTGGGAGAAAGAGATAGCATTCCACAAGAGAGCTCCAATTGAAGGCAGAAACTAAAAGTGAAAAGAACTTCCCTAACTTTGTACCTAGTGGAGTTGTGCTTGGCAACAACTAACAGCATCCATGAGCTCTGTAGAGCAACACTGAGTAGTAAGTTCTCAAGATAAGCAACAAATAATATCTAGCAGAGGTTATATACTATATGAGACCAGCATGAAGCAGGAAATTCAGCAAGAATAGTGTAATGACATAATTCAATTAATCATAAATTCCTACTATATTCTAGGCATTGTGCTAAGGTCTGGGGATACAAAAAGAAACAAACTTTCCTGCCCTTATAATTTGCAAACAAATATATACCAGATAAATAGGAAATAACAAAGAGAACATAATGGAATTAAGAGTTGGTTCTTAAAAGAAACAAGGAAAGTCAGTAGACAGAGATGAGGAAGAAAGCATTTGAGGTAGGGGACAGTCATAGAGAATACCAGGAGTTGAGAGTTGGAGGGTCTTGTTCATATAATGGCCACATAGCCAATGTCATTGAATTGAAGGGTATGTGTTAGGGAGTAAGGTTTAAGAAAATTGGAAAGGTAAAAGGGGGCTAAGTTATGAAGGACTTTGAATGCCAAATGGAACATTTTGTATTTGATCCTGGAGATAATAGGGAGCCATTGAAGTATACTGAGTAAGGGAGTGATATGGTTGGGACCTGAGGTTTAGGAAACTTTAGACTGAATAGACAATATAAGATGGATTGGAGTAGAAGAGATGGTAAGGAATCCAGGATGATTCCTAGGTTGTGAACCAAAGGGATTGGGAGGATGGTGGTGTCCTCCATTATTATTATTACTATTAGGGAAGTTATGAGGAAGGGAAAGAGTTGGGGTGGGATGTGAGGTGGAATAATAAGTTCTGTTTTGGAAATGTTTAGCTTAAGCTATCTGATGGAATCCAGTTCTAGATGTCTGAAAGGCAAATGAAAAAGCAAGATTGGAGGTCAGCAGAGAGATTAGAATAAGAAAATAAGAATGCTTATTATGCTGAGAATTATCAGCATAGAGAAGGTAATTAAATCCACTGGAGTTGATGAAATTACTAAGTGAAATAGTATAGAGGAAGAAGAGAAGGAGAAGCATGCAGAGTTAGAAGGCATAATCTGAAATAGGTTCCAGCAAAGGAAATAGAGAAGGAATAATCAGATAGGTGGGATGAGAAACAGGAGGGATCGGTACCCTGAAACTGTAGAAAAGAGAGCATCAAGGAGGAGAGTGATTGAGAGTGTCAGAGGCCATAGAGAGGTCCAGGATTGAGAATTGAGAAAAAGCATTTGGATTAGGCAAGTTAGAGATCATTAATACCTTTGGAGAGAGCAGTCTCAGTGAAATGATAAGATGAGAAGCCAGATTCTAAGGGGCTTATCATTAGAAGACATAGACAACACTATAATCCTAGATTTGAATTGTTCTGGCCATACATATTTCATAGATTTGTATATTATGTATATTATGTATGAGTCCTGGCCACATTTATATGCAATTTGCCTTGTGTACTTTGATTACATATGATCCTTTTATATGTTCACTCTTCCCCCTTATTTGTAGAAGACTAAGCTCTAGATTTCTTACTATAATATTTCATTAAATGCCTTTGCTTTTAACTAATTATATTCTCTTTCTGATTAATAAAGTTAAACTTATTGATGGGGATTTACATACTGTTATTTTGAGTGGATATAGACCAATAAAGTACATTGTGTCTAGTGTAGTTTTGTCTGGGCATTGCACAGAATGAGTCATGGGGATAGATTAACTTGTTACATAGAGATCCATACTCAAATGGACACACATACCAAGATTTTAGACTTGCTGGAAATTTGGATAGAGGTCTGTCAATCCATGCAACCTCTACAGGGAACTATAAGCAACCTGGCCAGACATAGAAGTAGAAATAATTCTTAAAGAAAGGTATTAGGGGGGCAGCTAGGTGGCGCAGTGGATAGAGCACCAGCCCTGAAGTCAGAAGGACCTGGGTTGAAATCTGATCTCAGACACTTAACATTCCCTAACTGTGTGACCCTGGGCAAGTCACTTAACCTTAACCTCAATTGCCTCAGCAAAAAAAAAAAAAAAAAGGTATTAGGAACCTCAGCAAGAGAAGGTGGAGGAAAAGGCATTGAACTTCACTTGGAACTGGAGAGAGGACCACAGAACAGACCTCTGTAATCTCAGAGGAGAGGAAAGATTGATATAAAAGGGAACCATGGAGATGAGGAATATCTCAGACCTCTTCCTTCACTGGTACTGTGAGGTTTTTGGATTAAAGAGATCCAATGGAAATGAAGAGACTAAAAAGAAGCTTCCTATGAAATCAACTTCTGCCATTGACTTTGCATAGTAATAGTAGTTGCTACAACTCCTATGTTGGCTCAGAAATAATCTTTATAGAGATTAAATGAGTTACAGTGTTCTCTGCATTAGGGATGACATTAATAATAGGCTCTTATAGGGAGATAAGGAGTCATGTTTGCCACCTCAAAAATACTCTTTCTTATATTTGCTACTTAGTGGTTGTTTGACCACAGGCAGACTGCTTAACCTCTCTGAGCTTCAGGTTTTTTGTCTGTTAAAGAGGTTGTCCTCCCATTTTAATTCTATGATCTGGTAATTCAGTGATCATTTCCTGATATAGTGATCATGAACACCAACTGAGAAAGAAACTCAAGAGCAAATGGTAATGTTGAAAAATATATAAGAATATTTTAAATGGGGGAAAAATTAAATGACACCACTAGGATTTCATGTCCATTTCTTGGAAAGAGCTTTAGGGAAGAAAATGTTTGATGAAAGCTGAATTTATAGCATTTTTAAATTCAGGAAATAGCATCATAAAGTCTGAATAACTAAGTTAGAAATATAACTGAGAGGATTGGCTTCCTTCCTATAAACAATATTACAGATTCATAATAGTATAGTACATGAATCAGATTCTCTTGAGGACTAAGGTACTCAAGCAAGGCATCTTTGGAAGCTTCTTAAATTCTTTCTGGTTCCTAGAGGAAGTGTTCAGTCCACTTAAATCAACTAACTGGGCAGTTCAGAGCCCATGAAGTTTCCAAGGAACTTTCAAAAGAAGAAGTGGTTTGGGCCTCAGGACATTTGGGGTTCTTTCATAACTATTTTTAAGTATCATGACCAAAGCAATTTAGAGCTATGTCATGAATCTTCTAAACCAGGCCACAACTGGACTCAGAAGTTGACAATGATGATGACTGCACAATAAATAATAGGCTTTGTCAAGCAAGTAAAAGTATTTGTGCTAAATATACTACATAATTTATTTCTTCCCTTAATTATATTCCCTATAAAATGAAACAATCTAATAGCAAGCATATCATTATACTTATATTGATGACATCTTTGTCTTAGAAAACAATTAATTTGAAAAATGTTTTGTCACAAGAAAATTAATGAGTATTTAATCATTTTCCTCCCTCCCTCCTTCCTTCCCTCCTTCCCTCCTTCCCCACTTCCTTCCTTCCTTCCTTCCTTCCTTCCTTCCTTCCTTCCTTCCTTCTTTTCCTTTCTTCCTTTCTTTGTGAGACATTTGGTATTAAGTGACTTGCCCAGAGTCAAATAATTAATATGAATAAATTGTCTAAAGCCAGGTTTGAACTCAGATTCTTCTGACTCCAGGACCAGTGCTCGCTATCTATTTTGCCACTTAGCTGCTCCTATTTAATCCTTTTCAATACTTTGCTCCTGGATATGCTTAAATTTTCATAGACATATGTATATATGTAACATATCATCAATCAGCTGGAGTGAATGGGGTGTTCAGGAAAGACTAGCATCTCTGATGTGATGACTTGCTTAGCCCTTTTCAGGACTACTCATCCACCTTTGGTGTCCACCTGGTCCACCCAACTCTCATTTGTGACTCCAAGAAGTTTTAGCACACCCAGTTTCCACATGAACCATTTCAGAAGAAGGACTAAACTAGGTTGAGGGTAATCAACAGGCCTCAGTGAGTTAAGGAGATGTCTACCCTAAACATGTGAAGACTACCCCTGGTGAAATAGGTAGATGAGAACAATTCATTCCAACAATCATAAAGATGCCTGATATAGGCATTGTTGAGTGCTTAGAGTTAGGTCAGACATCAAAGACTCCAAGGCCTTCCATTGCATCCCAGGTCATCACAAGTCATCTTGGCTTTTGTTCTACCACTGGACTTCAATGACTCAGGAAGAGAGAGTGAGGCTGATAACGTGCACAATTCTGCCTCAATTAAATCCAAGTCACACACAAATTAAGATATCACTTATTGTGTCATTGATTCTCTTCAAAAACAAAGGATAAACAATATCATCAATCAGTCATCAAGCATGTATTAAGTGCTTATGTGTCAGGCACTGTATTTAGTCTTAGGGATACAAAGAAAAAAGTCTGTTCCCTCAAGTTGTTTACATTCTACTCGAAGAGATAACACACAAAAAAATAATTATGCATAAGATATATGAAGAGCATGGAAGGAAACTTTAGAAACAAGTCATTAGCATTGGGAGGACTGAGAAAGGTGTCCTTCAACAGGTAATACTTGAGCTGAGTCTTGAAGGAAGCCAGGGATTCTAAAAGACCAAAGGGAAGAGGAAGAACATTCTAGGCATGGGGTATAGATAGTAAAAAGGTGGGGGTGGGAAATGGATCATAGTGAAGTAGACCAGAAGAGATGGACTGCTAGTATGTGTGGAAGAGATTAATGTATAAAAATACCAGAAATTTAGGAGTCAACTTGTGAAGAAGTTTGTCAAAAGGGATCTATATATTATATTCAAGAAATAAAAGGAATCTATTGTAATTTGTTAAGTAAAGACCCAATAGGTCAAAATAGTGCTTTAAGAAAATTACTTTGGCTCTTGAGTGAAGAGACATGAAATAGAGAGACCAATTAAGAAGAACTTGAATTTGAACTATGGCTGTAGCTATTTGAGTAGAGAAAAGCGAATGTACATAAAAGATGGAGTTGTAAAAAAAAGAAACCAGATTAAAAAATTGATTGGTTATGTGTGGTGAGTAAAAGTGAGGAATATAAGATGTCATTCAGGTTATAAACCTGGGTAACTAGAAAGATGATGGTGCCATCAACAGTATGTATATTTTGGGGGGAAAGGAGAATGAAGTTTTTTGTGGACATATTGAGGTTGACATGTTTATAGGACATTTAATTCATAAATTAGTTGTTCAGGATTTGAGCTCAGGTGGGAGACTAGGAATAGATGTATAAATCTTGGAAACATCTGCCTAAGTGGTAATAATTAAATCCATGGGATTTGATAAAGTCACTTAAGAGTAGGAAGAAAACAAAGTTTAAAACAGAGTGTTGAGAAATGCTTACAGTTAGTAGATCTGAATTGGATGGAGATCAAGAAAGAGAGACAAGAAAAAGGATAAGAAAAAGAGAACAGGGTCATAGGGCCAGAAAATAGAATATCCAGGAGGAGAAATTGGCCACCAGTGGCAGCTTAAATGAACCAAGAGGCATATTCAGGCAAAATTTAGATATTACTTATTTCAAATTAAAAGTATTTGGCTTTGGTATAAATTTGATGTAAATTAACTGGTGGCATTTGTTTATCTTGATCACAGTAGAGGATAAATAGATAGGAAAACAAAGAACTAGTTAGACCTGAAAAAAATAACCCCTGAAAATGTAACAGTTGTTGCAAATACATGACCAATTTTTAGAAAATAAAGTATGACTTCAGGGAAGAATGACACGAAGCTTCAAACTGCAGCTTTGTTCCACTGTAGATTATTTGCCTACAGAAAATTGGATGGAATATTGATACCATTAAGAGTGTCAAGACTCACCACAGAATAACACAGGGTTGCCTTAATAACAACCCAAAATTCAGATATTTCTTTTCAGGATGAAGGGTAGTTGGGGATGGGGGAGAAATTTCTAGTATTATGTTCATGGACTCCTGTGAATCCTTAACATCTCATACATTTTCTATGTGGTGAAATAAAGTCTATCCTATGCCCAACAAAGATTTTTTTTGTGTTAAATGCATGTATAGAATTTGAGGATCCTACCACTTAAATTCAGAGATGGGTTATACTGAAATGTTTTCTTGAAGATTTTTCTGGAACAATTTAGGTGGGGACAATGAGCCAGCAGGAGAGATATTAGCATTTTTGGGGGAAAGTAGATGGTGCAGTGGATAGAGCACCAGCCTTGAAGTCAGGAGGACCTGAGTTCAAATATGGCCTCAGACACCTAACACTTCCTGGCTGTGTGACCCTGCGCAAGTCACTTAACCCTGATTGCCTCAGCAAAAAAAAAAAAAAAGATATTAGCATTTTGGTCCCTAACTGTGAGTCCAGAATCCTTGAGAAGCTATGGGTCATGGGGTACACTTGCACAATATAAATGCATTATTCTTCTATTTCCTGATTCCTGTCAGGCAATTTTGTTGGAGCTTATTTACATAAAGAGCCAGGTTGAATAAAAATATCTTGATGTTTCAGGCATGTAGTGATGTCTGCCTGAACCCAACATTGGAACCTCCTTTTTATCCTTATGTGATATATATAACACTTTTAACCCATATAACTGCTGAGGATTCTTAGCCCAACTCTACTCTCACAGATAAGTCAGATCCTCTTGACTACATCTTCCCTTCAGGGTACTAGAGGTGCTCCTGAGAAAATGGGAGATGATTCTCTCTTTCCATGGATTAAAGACTAATAGTGCATTTCCCCCCAAGATTATTAGTTGAAAATCAGTTGAGTCAGCTAATCATAAATAGCTTTTTTAAAAAGGAGTATTTACTAAGATAGTGTAGTAACAACAGTTGATATAAAATATCCCACTCAAAGTCTGAAACATGCTTTCCCACGAGTACATAAAGAATCCAAGGAGTTAGGCTAGTTCAGGGTTTGCAAAAGGGATTTTATTGCAAAACGTTTGTTGCAAAGGATAACTCACAGCTCATAGCTGTTAAAAGGCCTTTTCTTCTATTAAATGGGTACAGAAGAGTTCCACTTACTCAAGGTAATTTCATTGCTGAGATCCTTTGTGGAGTCATGAATGTAGCCCTTTGTTTTTAGCTCCCAATGAAGACACAGTCAACCAGATGCTATGGAGATGATGCTAATACATCAGTGGAAAGCTGGGGAGTCCCCAAATCTTCTGAATCCTTTGAAGTTCATGAGGTATTCCTGTACCCTGACCTTCCTCAGCCTTTTACAAGTTTTCTTAACTTCTTTCAAGAATCAGATTAAATCAAACTTTTTGAAAGAGACTTTTCCTAGTCCCTCTAGTTGCTAATACTTTCCCCACTGAGATTATCTCCCAGTTCGATTATATAGATTTTATGGAACTAATTACTTACATATTATCTCTCTTATGTGAGTTCTTTGATGGCAGGAACTGTTGTTAGCTTTCTTTGTATCTTCAGTGCTTGACACATAATAAGCACTTAATAAGTACTTATTGACCAATTGAACCTCCATATGTATAGATTTGCATTCTCATTCTCTAGGAAACAGTACCAATTCATTTTTTAAAAAGGGATATACAATATAAAAAATTTTAAGTAACAACCTATCTTTATATACATCATGAAAAGGGGCATAGGAACCACGGATCAGACACTACGAAAAACATTGTGGCAAAGTTTAGGTGGTACTAATGTGTATGTCCATGGTCTCACCATGTATAGATACCTGATTCTAAAACAACTCCCATTTTTGTAACCAATTGTTTTCAGAAAGTCATTTTCATTTTTTATGGTCTCTTTTGATATTCATCATGTAAAGCACCTCCTGAATTTCTTCTTCAAGAATGAATTAATGATATATAGGTATGAGGCTTCCATGTGGTCTATTAACTTTTGGTCTCTTGTTTATGTTATGAATCCCCTGTGTCTTTTTTCAATGCATTTTTCTTAAGGAAAGCAAGGTGAAAGAAAGTTCATTCTTGTGTAGTTAGGACACTACTGACATTGATAAAATCTCCCTTAAGTGAGCTAAGAGGCATATTCAGGCAAAATTTAGATATTATTACTTATTTCAAATTCAAAGTATTTGGCTTAGGTATAAATTTGATGTAAATTAACTAACTGGTAGCATTTGTTTATCTTGATCACAGTAGAGGATAAATAGATAGGAAAACAAAGAACTAGTTAGACCTGAAAAAAATAATCACTGAAAATATAATAGTTGTTACAAATACACAACCAATTTTTAGAAAATAAAGTATGACTTCAGTGAAGAATGACATGAAGCTTCAAACTGCAGTTTTGTTCCACTGTAGATTATTTGCCTACAGAAAATTGGATGGAATATTGATACCATTAAGAATGGCTCATACGAATTGCAATGGGTTGTACTTAAGGTATTAACAGTAAGACTCAACACCCTCACATAATTACTCATTTGTGTGGGGACAGGGAATTATATGAACAATAAAGTTAAGAACATGATATTAGCAACTAAAATTGTTCAAGATGTCTGAAAGAAGAATAACTATTGCACTCATACCCCACAGGCTCAAAGCCTATGTTTGTGTCTATTTGATTTTACTGTGCTTTAGATCTCATGAAATTGTAATAGTAGTTGAACCCATTAGGAAAAAGAATGTTGATGAAAAAGAATCCATACCTGGATTTTTTTTTACAACAGCACAAAAATTAAAACAATTTCAAATTTCCTCTCCCCCTTACCTTTCCTTACTTTCCTTTTTCTTTCCCTCCCTCCTCTCCTCATACTTTGTCCTCTTCTCTCTCCCCTCTCCTCCCTTCATTTCCTCTTTTTTCCTCTCTTCTCCCTGCCTCTCTGCTTCTTTCCTCTCCTTTCTTTTTTTCTTTTTTCCTCTCATCTCCCTGAAGCATGATAAGTGAGTCACAAAATTAGTCCAGACAAGGAATTACTAGGTATCAGGCATTATGTTATAGTGTGTGTGGAGTGGGGGTGGGGGTGGGAAGCACTTTTTGAGTTTCCTTTTTACCTTTTACCTTGTGTCTCTCGGAGAAAGAATTGAATCTAACAACAGAAGCACATGGCAGCATCCAGTGAAGTGTATCTAATCACAGAGTTGAGTTGAGTCTGTGAAGAGTTGAGAAAATGGTTCCTGGACCTGAGATCTGCTCAGGAGATGTCATAGTGGTCCAACAGAGTAAGTTTCTAATTAAAATTAATTAATTAATCAATTAATTTTTAGTAGTATTTTATTTTTCCAAATACATATAAATAAGGTTTTCAACATTCATTTTTGTAAGACTTTGCATTCCAATTTTTTCTCCCTCCCTCCCTCGGCTCTCGTCTCCCCAGGACAGCAAATAATTGGATATAGGTTAAACATGTGTAATCCTTTTAAACATATTTCCATATTTGTTATGTTGTGCAAGAAAAATCAGACCAAATGGAAAAAAATATGGATTTTAGTTCTTTGTGAAACTGCACAGCAATATCTTAGGCGTGGATATCAGTTAAGTCCAAAAGAAAGAAGAGGAAAAAAAAACCACAACTAAGCTTTGGGGCCACACATTTAGCCCTCAATCGGTCCCTGGAATCTCAATAGATAAACACTTTTCCCTATGAGAAAGGGATTATTTATGAACTGACATACTGGCAGGATGGTGGTGCCTCCAACAGAATCAGGGAATTTTGGAAGAGGGGGAAAGATAACGAGTTCATTTTTTTTTTTTTTGACAAATTCAGTTTAAGATGTCTCCAGGGCATCCGGTTTGAAACGTCCAATAGAAAATTTGTGATGAAGGGCTGAAGCTCAGGGGAGAAACTGGGACTGGATATATAGATCTTTGAGTCATCTACAGAGATGATTGTTTAAACTACAGGATTTGAATTTGGGTCTTCCTGAGTCAGGGCCTTAGCACTCTATCCATTATGTGACTTGGCTGTCTTAGCACTAGCTACCATCTTCTCTCCCCATCTTGACTTTTTGGTAAACTAGTTCAACTCATGATCCTCTTCTTAAGTTCTTTGCCCCCTTATCATCCACCATTTGGGTCCTACCAAACACCAGCCTTGAATCATTCTCACCATCCACCATCTTTGTTCCTCTGTGAATTCCTACCTGAATAAAGGTAGAGAACATCATGCAACCATGATGAATAGATCTAATACAAATTTGTTTACAACTGGACCCTTATCACTGCTAGGCAATCCCTTTACACCTTTTTATGAAACTAACTCATTATCCCACTCTCCACAATGACTTTTTTGGGTCTTTATCATCCTTTTTCAAATCTTCTATGTCTTTTCCTCTCCCCATTTCCTCACCTAAGAATCTTGCTTCATATTTAAGTTTATTATTTATTTTCTTTAAACTTAAACACAAAATAGGAAAAGATGATATTATAATGTGCACAGGGAAACATGAGAGGATCAAAACATGAAGCAAGAAACTTCCATTTCAAGAATACTACACATTGTATTTGGAGATGTTCAAATTTTTTTTTTCTTCCTTGTAGGTTTTCCTTTGTTCTACTGTGCACTTTTAATTTTATTTTCCCCCCTTCTTCTCCATTTCCTTAGAAGGCTACAATTAAGTACAGATATATACACACAAACATATATATAATATATGTACATGTATATGCACATGTAAACACACATACAGACATGTATCCATATACATATACATAGTTATACATTTCCACTGATTAGAAAATAAAATAATTTATCCTTGTTGAGTTCTTTATAATTAGTCTTTGATGTTTACCATATTTTCTCTTGTATCTTGTATGTTAAATTAAGTTCTGGCCTTTTTGCAACAAAATCCTGAAAGTTTGCCAATTCATTGGATATCCATTTTTTCCCGCATTCAGGATAATGTTTAACTTTTGCTGGGTATGATATATTTTTTTAAAATTTTATTTGCATAACATATGTGTGGGTAATTCTTCAACAATAACCCTTACATAGCTTTCTGTTACAAATTTTTCCCCCCAACTCCCCACCCCTCCCCTAGATGGCAGGATATCCACTACATGTTAATTATGTTAAAATATTGGCAAATCGAATATATATATACATATTTCCAAACTTATTGCTGTGCAAGAAAAATCTTATCTACACAAAAAATATATCAGATAAAGGAAACACAATGTAAACAAACATCAATCAAGGAGTATGAGAATGTTATGTTGTGGTCCACATTTCACATCCCTCTCTCTGAGTATATATAGCTTTCTTCAGTGAACAATTGGAGGTGGTTTGAAACATTTCATTGTTGAAGAGAGCCATGTCCATTAGAACTGATCCTCATATAGTACTGTTGTTGCCGTGTATAATGATCTCTTGGTTCTGCTCATTTCACTCAGCATCAGTTCATGTAAGTCTCTCCAAGCCTCTCTGAAATCATCTTGCTGGTCATTTCTTACAGAACAATAATATTCCATAATATTCATATACCATAATTTATTCAGCCATTCTCCAATTGAAGGGCATCTATTCAATTTCCAGTTTCTAGCCACTACAAAAAGGGCTGCCACAAACATTCTTGCACATGTGGGGCCCTTTCCTTCCTTTATGATTTCTTTGGGATATAAGCCCAATAGAAATGCTGCTGGGTCAAAGGGTATGCACAGTTTGATAACTTTTTGAGCATAGCTCCAAATTGTTCTCCAGAATGGCTGTATCCGTTCACAGCTCCACCAACAATGCATCAGTGTCCCAGCCCTCCCACATCCCCTCCAACATTCATCATTAACTTTTCCTGTCCTTTTAGCCAATCTGGCAGGTGTGAAGTGGTACCTCAGGGTTGTCTTGATTTGCATTTCTCTGATCAATAGTGATTTGGAGTACCTTTTCATATGACTATAAATAGTTTTAATTTCATCCTCTGAAAATTGTCTGTTCATATCCTTTGACCATTTATTGATTGGAGAATGGCTTGAATTTTTATAAATATGAGACAATTCTCTATATATGTTAGAGATGAGACCTTTATCAGAACTCTTAAATGTAAAGATGATTTCCCAATTTATTGCTTCCCTCCTAATCTTGTCTGCATTGATTTTGTTTGTACAAAAACTTTTTAACTTAATATAGTCAAAGTTATCTATCTGGTTTTCAATTAAGAGTTCCAGTTCTTCTTTGGACATAAATTTATTCCATCTCCATAGGTCTGAGAGGTAAACTATATTACATTCCTCTAATTTACTTATAGTATCACTCTTTATATCCAGATCATGAACCCATTTAGATCTTATCTTGGTATGTGGTGTTAGATGTGGGTCAAGCCCTAATTTCTTCCACACTAGTTTCCAGTTTTCCCAGCAGTTTTTGTCAAATAGTGAATACTTATCCCAAAAGCTGGGGTCTTTGGGTTTATCAAAAACCAAATTGCTATAGTTATTGCCTAGTTTGTCTTGTGATTCTATCCTATTCCACTGATCGACTACTCTGTTTCTTAGCCAGTACCAAATGGTTTTGATGACCGCTGCTTTATAATATAGTTTTAGATCTGGTACAACAAGTCCACCATCGTCAGCCTCTTTTTTTTCATTAATCCCCTTGAAATTCTTGACCTTTTGTTTTTCCAAATGAACTTTGCTACTATTTTTTCTAGATCTGTAAGATAATTTCTTGGGAGTTTGATTGGTATGGCACTAAATAAGTAAATTAGTTTGGGTAGTATTGTCATTTTTATTATATTCGCTCGTCCTACCCATGAGCATTTTAAGTTTTTCCAATTGACTAGGTCTGATTTGATTTGTGTGGAAAGTGTTTTGTAATTTAGTTCATATAGTTCCTGACTATCCCTTGGCAGATAAATTCCCAAATATTTTATACTATCAACAGTTATTTTGAATGGAATTTCTTTTTGTATCTCTTGCTGCTGAACTTTATTGGTAATATATAAAAATGCTGATGATTTATGTGGATTTATTTTGTATCCTGCCACTTTGCTAAAGGTGTGAATTGTTTCTAGTAGTTTTTTAGTTGAGTCTCTAGGATTCTCTAAGTATACCATCATGTCATCTGCAAAGAGTGATAATTTGGTTTCTTCACTACCTACTCTGATTCCTTTTATCTCTTTTTCTTCTCTTATTGCTAAAGCTAACATTTCTAATACAATATTAAATAGTAATGGTGACAGTGGGCAGCCTTGTTTCACTCCTGATCTTATTGGGAATGGTTCTAGTTTGACTCCATTACATATGATGCTTGCTGAAGGTTTTAAGTAGATACTACTTATCATTTTAAGGAAAAGCCCATTTATTCCTATACTCTCCAGTGTTTTTAATAGGAATGGGTGTTGGATTTTATCAAAGGCTTTTTCTGCATCTATGGAGATAATCATATGATTTTTATTATTTTGGTTATTAATATAATTGATTATGCTAATAGTTTTCCTAATATTGAACCAGCCCTGCATTCCTGGTATAAATCCTACTTGGTCATGATGTATTATCCTGGGGATGACTTTCTGTAATCTTGTTGCTAAAATCTTATTTAAAATTTTTGCATCAATATTCATTAGGGAAATGGGTCTATAGTTTTCTTTCTCAGTTTTCTCCCTACCTGGTTTAGCTATCAGCACCATATCTGTGTCATAGAAGGAATTTGGTAGTACACCTTCTTTCCCTATTTTTTCAAATAGTTTATATAGTATTGGGATTAATTGTTCTTTGAATGTTTGGTAAAATTCACATGTAAATCCATCTGGCCCTGGAGATTTTTTCTTAGGGAGTTGATTAATAGCTTGTTCTATTTCTTTTTCCAAAATAGGGCTATTTAAATAATTTATTTCCTCTTCTGTTAATCTGGGCAATCTATATTTTTGTAGATATTCCTCCATTTCATTTACATTATCAAATTTATTGGCATAAAATTGAGCAAAGAAACTCCTAATTATTACTCTAATTTCCTCTTCATTGGAGGAAAGTTCTCCCTTATCATTTTTGAGACTAACAATTTGATTTTCCTCTTTCCTTTTTCTAATCAAATTAACTAAAGGCTTATCTATTTTGTTGGTTTTTTCATAAAACCAACTCTTACCTTTATTTATTAATTCAATAGTTTTCTTATTTTCAATTTTATTGATCTCCCCTTTAATTTTCAGAATTTCCAATTTGGTATTTAATTGAGGATTTTTAATTTGGTCTTTTTCTAGCTTTTTTAATTGTAAGCCCAGTTCATTAATCTTCTCTTTCTCTGTTTTACGCAAGTAAGCATCTAGAGATATAAAATTTGGGTATGATATTTTTGACCACAACCTCAGTTCTTTTTCTTTTCAATATTTAGTGTTACAAAACTTGAAGTCTTTTAGAGTAGCCACTGCTAGGTCTTATATAATTCTAATTGTGGTTCCAATGTATTTGCATTATTTGTTGTTATTCATAATATTTTTTTCCTTGAGCTGGGTGGTTTGAAATTTGGCTATGGTATTCCTATAGCTTTTCTTCTTAGGATCTCTTTCAGCTGACAATCACTGGATTTTTTCCTATTTCTACTTTCCTCTCTTTTCTAAAACTTCAGGACAATTTACTTTAACTATTTCTTATATCATATTAAATTTTTTTAAATCATAGCTTTCAAGTAGCCCAATTATTCTTGTTTCTCTTCTTAGTCTGTTCTCCAGTTATTTTTCAGATTAAATGTTTCATGTTCTCTTCTATTTTTTCCATTCTTCATATTTAGCTTTATTATTTCTTGATCTCTTATAATTTAGCTGTCTCCTCCTTTCTTAGATTTAATTTTCAAGGAGTCATTTTTTTTTCCTTTCAAATTCTGGATTTTCTCCAGGACCAGATGGATTTACATGTGAATTCTACCAAACATTTAAAGAACAATTAACTCCAATATTATATAAACTATTTGAAAAAATAGGAAATGAAGGACTCCTACCAAATTCCTATTATGACATAGACATGGTACTGATATCTAAATGAGGTAAAACAAAAACAGAGAAAGAAAATTATAGACCAATCTCCCTAATGAATATTGATGCAAAAATCTTAAGTAAAATATTAGCAAAGAGATTATAGAAAATCATCCCCAGAATAATACACCATGACCAAGTAGGATTTATACCAGGAATGCAGGGATGGTTCAATGTTAGGAAAACTATTAGCATAATTGCCTATATCAATAAACAAATAAACAAAAAACAAATGATAATCTCAATAGATGCAGAAAAAGCATTTGATAAAATCCAGCATCCATTCCTATTAAAAACATTAGAGAGTATAGTAATTAATGGACTTTTCCTTAAAATAGTCAGTAGCATCTATTTAAAACCATCAACTAGCATCATAAGTAATGGTGACAAACTGGAACGATTCCCAATAAGATCAGGAGTGAAACAAGGTTGCCCACTATCACCATTACTATTCAATATTATATTAGAAATGGTAGCTTTGGCAAGAAGAGAAGAAAAAGAGATTAAAGGAATTAGAGTAAGTCACGAGGAAACCAAATTATCACTCTTTGCAGATGATATGATGGTCTACTTAGAGAACCCTAGAGAATCAACTAAAAAACTCTTAGAATTAATCCACAACTTTAGCAAAGTTGCAGGATACAAAATAAATCCACATAAATCATCAGCATTTTTATACATCACCAACAAAATGCAACAGCAAGAGATACAAAGAGAAATTCCATTTAAAATAACTTTTGATAGTATAAAATATTTGGGAATATATCTGCCAAGGGAAAGTCAGGATCTATATGAGCAAAACTGTAAAACACTCTCCACACAAATAAAGTCAGATCTAAACAATTGGAAAAATATCAAGTGCTCTTGGATAGGTCGAGTGAATATAATAAAGATGGCAATACTACCTAAACTAATCTATCTATTTAGTGCTATACCAATCAAACTCCCATGAAATTATTTAACTGACCTAGAAAAAAAATAACAAGAAAATTCATCTGGAAAAACAAAAGGTCAAGAATTTCAAGGAAATTAATGAAAAAAAAAAAAAGCAGATGAGGGTGGCCTAGCTGTACCAGATCTAAAACTATATTATAAAGCAGTGGTCATCAAAACCATTTGGTACTGGCTAAGAAATAGAGTAGTGGATCAGTGGAATAGGTTAGGTTCACAGGACAAAATACTCAATGACAATAGTAATCTAGTGTTTGATAAACCCGAAGACCTCAGTTTTGGGTTAAAAACTCACTATTTGATAAAAACTGCTGGGAAAACTGGAAACTAGTATGGAAGAAACTAGGCATTGACCCACACCTAACACTATATACCAAGATAAGGTCGAAATGGATTCATGATCTAGACATAAAGAATGATATTATAAACAAATTAGAACAATGTAGGATGGTTTACCTCTCAGACCTGTGGAGGGGGAAGGAATTTGTGACCAAAGAAGAACTAGAGATCATCATTAATCACAAAATAGATAAGTTTGACTATATCAAGTTAAAAAGTTTTTGTACAAACAAAATGAATGCAGATAAGATTAGAAGGGTAGCAATAAACTGGGAAAATATTTTTACATTCAAAGGTTCTGATAAAGGCCTCATTTCTAAAATACATAGAGAATTGACTCAAATATATAAGAATTCAAGCCATTCTCCAATTAATAAATGGTCAAAAGATATGAACAGACAATTTTCAGATGAAGAAATTGAAACTATTTCTAGTCACATGAAAAGGTACTCCAAATCACTATTCATCAGAGAAATGCAAATTAAGACAACTCTGAGATACCATTATATACCTGTCAGATTGGCTAAGATGACAGGAAAAGATAATGACAAATGTTGGAGGGGATGTGGAAAAATTGGGACACTGATACATTGTTGGTGGAACTGTGAACGAATCCAACCATTCTGGAAAGCAATTTGGAACTATGCTCAAAAAGTTGTCAAACTGTGTGTACCCTTTGACCCAGCAGTGTTTCTACTGGGCCTGTATCCCAAAGAGATCTTAAAGGAGGGAAAGGGACCCACATGTGCAAAAATGTTTGTGGCAGCCCTTTTTGTAGTGGCAAGAAACTGGAAACTGAATGGATTCCCATCAATTGGAGAATGGCTGAATAAATTATGGTATATGAATGTTATAGAATATTATTGTTCTATAAGAAACGACCAGCGGGATGATTTCAGAGATCCCTGGAGTGACTTGTATGAACTGATGCTGAGTGAAATCAGCAGAACCAGGAGAACATTATACACAGCAACAAGATATACGATGATCAATTCTGATGGACATAGTTCTCTTCAACAATGAGATGTTTCAAACCAGTTTGTATTGTTCAGTGATGAAGAAGTCATATACATCCAGAGAGAGGCCTGAGGGAACTGAGTGAGTACCACAACACAGCATTTTAAAACTTTCTGTGAATATTTCCCTGCATTTTGTTTTCCTACTTAGGTTGTTTTTTTTTTTTTCTCTTCTAGATCTGATGTTTCTTGTGCAGTAAGATAACTGTATAGATATGTATACATATATTGGATTTGTCATATAATTTAACATATTTAGCATGTATTAGATTACCTGTC
>JAJPUD010002138.1:43058-57965 GCA_023553655.1 Myrmecobius fasciatus
ACAGGAAAAGCTTGGAAGAAAAAAAAAGTTTTGCAAAGGTCAATGTAGAAAAATCACTCATATGTTTTATAAATAAAAAATTAAAAAAATAAAAAAATCAAATATAAAATTCTGGATTTTCTTTTCAATTTGGTTGACTTTTTTCATAATCTTGTTTTTCTTGGATTTTTCTTATTTTTTAAAAAAATTTTTCTCAGTCTCTCTTATTTGATTTTTAAAGTTTTTTTCTGAGTTCTATGAATTCTTTGGGATAGGAGAGACTTTTTTTTTCTTCAGTATCCTCCTCTGAAAATTAATACTAATTTCCTCTGTTCCTATATTAACTGTCTGTTGTTGGGTTCTTTCTCTTTTTCCTGCTTATGTCTGTTTCATTTTATTTACAGCAGCCAGTTGTTTTAATCACTTCTAGTCCTGGTGTGTAGGGGATGATGCCTCTGGCCTCAGGTCCTTCTTTTTATTATTATTATATTTTTTTTTTTGAGCTATGTCCTAGGCCCTTCTGCACTCCCTTCCACCTTTAAGCCACTGCTAGGGCCACTGCATACTTTGCTGAAAATAATCTTACTCTAATTTTTAAAAATATATATTTATTTCTTTAAAACTAAGTAGAAAGTAAGAAAAAACAAAATAAAAAAAGAAAGAGAAAAGGAAAATAAAGAAAACAAAGCAAAATATTATCATGTGCTCAGCAGAACATCAAGGAGGATCAAAATATGTAACAATAAATTTCCATTTCAAGAAAGCATATATAATAATAGAAAAGATTATATTCATGACTTGTCCATTTTTTCATTGCTTCCTTGTAGGTTATTATTTTTTCTCTGTTGTACTTTTTACTTTCACTTTTTATACTTTTTACTTTATTCTTTTCTTCTTATTTCATTTCCCTCCCCCACTCCTTACACCAAACAGGCTATAGTTTAGCATGGTTATATTTATATATACACAATACATATATACATACACACATATCTGTATATACATACATACACTTATGTGCACACACACATGCACTTGCACATATATAAACATGTATCTAAACAATATTAATATGGCTGATGATGCAGATTTCTCTCTTGATTGAATCTTTAAATTTGACTTTGATTTCAATGATTGCTAGCCCTATTTTTTAATTTTTTTAAAAATAAATTCTAGGGGTAGCTAGGTGGCACAGTGGATAGAGCACCAGCCCTGAAGTCAGGAGGACCTGAGTTCAAATCTGTTCTCAGACACTTAACATTCCCTAGCTGTGTGACCCTGGGCAAGTCACTTAATCTCAATTGCCTCCCAAAAAGCAAAATAAATAAATAAATAAATTCTACTCCTGCTCCTTGTTATTTTGTTTGTGTATAGCTCTTATTTCCTATTCCTTCTAACTCATCTATTTTAATTCTTAATTTTAACTTTAATTCTTAATTTGTCTTGCTATTGTAACTTCTCCCCAACCACAGATCCCTCCCTTATCTTCTACCCCCACACTTTCCCTCCTTCTTTATCCCTTTTCCCATTAATTCTGTGTACCTTATCCCACTGCCATAAATCTATACACCCTTCTATAACCTACCTTATCTGATTCTCTCCCTCTTTATTTCTTTATATATTTTTTGAGAATGCTATACACTTCATGGTATATATATATATATATATATATATATTGTTCTCTATTTAACCCATTTCCAATGTGAGTAAATTTTCAGAACTACCACCTTTTCTTTCCCCCAATGCCTCTGTCAGTTTGCTCTCATATTTTATTGAAAAAATTGAAGCCATTCATTGAAAGCTCAGTCTTCTTTTCTCGTTTTCATCTCACATCACCAAGATACCTCATGTCACTATTTTCTCCTTCACCCTTGTCACACATAATGAGGTAGTCCTTCTCCTTGTCAAAGATAAATCCTTTACATTCCAACTTGTCTTTTCCAGCAAAGTGTCATCTCTATCATCCTCACTTTCTCAGTTATTTTCAATTTCTCTTTGCCTACTGGCTGCTTTCCCATTGCCTATAAACATTCTCATGTCTCCCCCATTCTCAAAAAACAAACAAACAAACAAACAAAAACCTTCACTTGATTCATTCATTCCATCAATCTTCTCTTATCTCACTTTTTTATGGCTAAACTCTTTGAGAATGCCATCTCTTCTTACTATCTTTTTATCTTTTTAGCCTGGCTCCCCTGAATTCTTTGAAACTATTGATTACCCTTTTCTACTTGATAGTCTTTTCTTTCTTAGTTTTTAAAACACTATTCTGAGTCATAGCCACTACAACAAAGGATGTCCCACTGGGCTGTTTCCTGAATGATAGTATTTTACTTGGTGATTTTATCAGCATCCATAGATTCAATTATCACTTCTATGCTAATGATTCTCAAAACTATCCATTCCCAATATCAAAGAGAGCAGGATCCATGTATACAAAAATAATTACAATATCTTTTTCTACTGACAAAAAACTAGAAACTGAGTGATCATCAATTCAGGAATGACTGAATAAACAGAAGTATATGCAATATTATTGCACCATAAGAATTGAGAAAAGGGAGACTCAAGAAAACTTAAATGAACTTATAAAGTTTTAGTGATCAGAACACATAATAATTTATATGATACTTTTAAAAATGTGAAGAAAAGAAACTAAGAAAGATTTAAGATCTATGCATGCTGCTCACCTCTTGACAGTGAGGTCACACAATATGCAGAATGAGACAAATAAAGTCATACATGACCAGTGTTTTTCTTGATTATTCATAATTGATATAAGAGTTTTGTTTTATTCCTTTCAATTTTTTCAGGGAGCATTAGTTATAGAAAGAAATATGAAAAAAAGGTTAATAATAGATTTACCAAAATAGAATATGTATATGCATGTGTCTGTATGTATCTCTGTGTATATTCATATATACATTTGTATATATACATATGCATATGCCAAACTTTTAAAATATTTAGAGTGAGAACAATTGTACATGGTCTTTAGCTGCATGTACAGTCCTTTTTCTGTTCTGATTTGTATTTCAATAGAAATATTGATTTTATTTGGTATTTTTCTGAGTTAAGAATAAAAATAACAAAAATAATGAAACAATAGAAGAGCACTCTAATAATGTTAGATTCTGGACTTGTGTGTGAATACAAGTCTTCAGAGGACTGATTAAAGATAATGGGAATGTTTATCCTAGAGAAAAGAAGACCTATTGTTGACATGATAGCAGTCTTCAAGCATTTAGAAAGCTTTCACACAGAAGCTTAATAAGACTTGTTATTTTTGCTTTCAGAATAATAAGTAGGAGCAATGAGTGGAGACTGCAAAGAGACAAATCATCAGCTTGATGAAAAAAAAAAACTTCTTGAAAATGAAAGATATCCTAAAATGGAAGGACTTGAGAAGCAATGGGTTCTCTGTTACTGATTTCTACAAGGAAGGACAACAAGCAGAAGGAAATTGATGTTGACTGCATATTGACTTAGAAAACAAGAAATTAACACTGTGTAACATTGTATTTGCATATTTTAAAACATTTCCTAATTGCATTTTAATCAGGTTGGGCAGTACCTAAGAGTTGGCTGCTCTTAGACAATAACTGCTTAGAAAGATCATAAAGGAATCCAAAAAAAAAATCACATTTTTTATTGATAAATTTTGTCTCCAAATCACCAGCCTTTCCAAATATATCCCTCTCCATCTCCCTATTTATCAAACCATTTCTTCAAAATTATAAGAAATGATTGGGAGATACAAGTAACTAGATACTTGTGATTTCATTGATAGAGAGTAAATACATAGTTTTAGCATCACTCATCATGTGGGACCAGATTGTTGAGACAGAAAAATCCTTTGCTCCTTCTCAAGAAGGAAAAAGAAGCATTTTTTTCTCTCTTTTCTTCTATAATTGGTCATTCCTTCAAGTTTTTTTAATTGCCTGACTTTTTTTTAACCTGCATGATTTTTTTTTCAGTGATGCCTATGGTAGCATCTCATGCACCAAAGGCTTGAGATTTTAGGGCTGCATTAAAGCCATTTCGGTAATGGACAATCCTCTAGAACAGAGGTGTCAATTATGCAGCCTACAACACTACCAAAGGCAGTTGATACAGATTAAAATGTAATTAGAAAATGTTTAACAAAGCAAATAAAAATACAATAAATTGTACATTACAAAAATTACAAAATACCATAAAACAGAGATAACATACAATATATATACAATATATGTCATTATATTAATGACCCTCTTTCCTATTTGAGTTTGACATTTTTCTAGAAGACCTCTAGGATCTAGGAAACAAGGGAGGTGGGAAGGAGAATGTGATGAAAAACCCACTAAAGTTCCTGAATTGTAGGCTAAGCTAATTTTTTTTTTTCTTAAAGGACAATGAAATTGGGTTGTCACTTAATTGTCCTGATGGACTAAAACTCAGACCATTGACATGACTTCCTGGGAACCTAAATACAAAAGCCCAGCATACAAGGAGTCAAGAGTTTCTCAAGCTGACTTCATCAAGAAATTCTGCCTTTTTTGAGAGATATAATTAGTCTTTTGGTCAAACATTAGGTGACCCAAGGAAAATAATACTATAATATGAACTTGGAGATATATAGTAATGATTAATCGTAATCTCTCTGACTTTGTAAGGCTCAATTGACCTCTGACTTCCATAATCTTGGGCATAGGAATATCTGAGAAAGAAAAAGGAAAGGATTCAGAAGGCATTTCCAAAAATGTAAATTAATCAGTGACTCTGTGACAGAAGATCTTGACTGCCTGAGTTTTTTAGTATAACCTGAGATTTCTATTGACTTATGGTACAGTACATCCCATGAGACTCCTTTCAAATATACATACAACAGAGGAGAACATAGAGACAAGATGATGCAATGGAAAGTGTGCTGATTTGGGTTCTTATTCAGGTTTTGGCACTTACTGCTCAAATAGTCCTTACTTGATTTGGAAGCAACCTGAGACCTGAATTCTTTTAGATGATACTGCAGATCATCTGCTTGAACCCCGATAAGGATCTCTCTTGAATGTAAAGCCCAATATTTTCCACTTTAGCGAACTCTGTTTAAAGAATGGTTTCTGTAAGGATTAGGCCTCAACCAGGGTTATTAGACTGACACTAAATTTGTTAAGGGATACCCTTTCTTCCAGTTAAATTCACATTCACCATATATATAGAGAAGCAGTTTTATTATAAACCATGTTGTAAGAAAGCAAGGCACCTCCCAACAATTCTACCTCATGATTTTCCAAGCCTTTTTCTGGAAAGGAGTTGTTTGAATCATCCTAGAGGGAAAAAAGACTTACTAGCTGAGGAAAACTGAATCTCAGTTTATCCTCTCTTGTCTTTCCTTATTTTCACTATTTATTAAGCAATTTGAGATATTATATACCTATCCAATTTTAGCAATCCATGGTTAACAATACATTGATTTCTGGTAGATTTCTTTAATGTTAACACATGCCATTGCTCTTTATAAACAAAAAACATTTTTGAAGGTTAACAATTATAAACAAATTTTAAAAGTAAAGTTGAGACTATTTGAGTTTTAAGTTATTTACCTATTTCTTTTCTTTTCTTTTTTCCTATCTCAAGATCACAGATATCAAGGACAGTAACAGGGATGCATCTCTCTAGGTGAAGTGAATTCTGATCTAACCACCTGGGGAAGTTCATGAGTGAGTGTAGGCACTCCTATCATTGCTGGTTTGCTATGGTAGTATCACTAGGCCAACCTCACATTTATGTTTGATTTTTTCCAGGTAGCCTACAGTGCTTGCTGAAGTCATTATCTTCTTTTCCCTCTAGAGATTAGCGTCTTTGAAATACACTTACTGAAGAGATGGTGAATGGTTTTCCCCAGCATGCTGACTTTCTGAGCTCATTATTTCTTTTGTGAAAGTATCCATTTCGTAAAAAGAATATTTTAAAATATTTAGTCCCCAGATGTTTCTGTAATATTTATGGCATGTAACACCACTTTCCCCACTTTAGTTATAACCTTCTTCTTAGGTCTTGCTGAGCAAAGAAAATATTCTTCTTCATCAAGCAGAGAAATTCTTCATCTTCTCTTTTATCTACTCCTGTATATTAAGTAATATATATTTTGAGGCTTTTGGTGTCCCAAAGTTTTATTATAAGATAATGTTAATACTGAAAATAAACACCTGGAAAACCAACAAGTTTCCAAGTATCCCAGCTACCTTCAATAACAGTCTAATAGAGTGAAGTAGAAAAGGAAAAATTTTAAAAGAGAATGAATAACCTAAATTTGACTTCCTAATAGGAAAGCAGTGGAGAAAGAGAATCACTGTCTCTTCATCATAGGTTAGCTTTATCCAGCAACTAAATTTATAATACACGCCTAGGATGTCTCTATAATCCTGTGACCCAGGTCATCACTCTGCTGATACTGTCTCTTCCCAATAGTCACTTGTGCATTTTAGGGTTCTTTCACCTGAGATGACTTACTCCTAGCCTCTTACAGATAAAAGTTAGGGAAGACTTCAGAACAAGTAATATTGGATAAATTATCCATCCAGCAGGTTAGTTCCTGAGTCACTGCCTTCTGAAGATATAACCAAATACAGGCTATATATAAATAGGCCTACAGGGAGCATATATGAAGGGTCAGCCACAAAAATATCTATGTTCCATTTAGCAAATTGAGAATTATCTTTGCCAAATCCATCCACTTAATTGTCTGCCTTGATATTTATGCTGGGAGGTGAAGTGGGGAGTGAGAGGTATTGACCAATTGATGCTCCTCCCTAACCCCAAACAATTGATGTAAGCACAGAAAATAATGGGGTAGATAACAGAGACAAAGTAAAATCAATATGTTAGTACAGTACTACGACATTATTATCCTATATTCTTCCTTAATGAAATATAAAAAAGTTTCTCCTTGAAGGAACTATTTTAAAGAGTGCTTATTTTATTATGTGTTTTCAAAATGAATAGGCACAAGAGTAATCTGGTAAAGGATCTATGTCAAGTGACCTGACAGGAGAATGTTATCAAAATAGGAATGTAAAAATGGAAGGCTATCTTTGAAGTCTTTATGGGTCACTGTAACTTTCCTGGCAAAAGGATACCAGCTTCACACCCAGGGTGGTTCAATATAGGATACCTCTACCCTCTTTTATTATTTTCAAGGTAGGAGATAGTTCTGAGTTGCCAGGATAGTGTAGGACTAATAAGGCCCTTACTTTGAGTGAAGTAGGACCTTCCATGGGTGCTTCCCTTAACCCAGGATCCTACCCCTCTATCAGGGAGTCCTTCCTTACTCAGGGATGAGTGAAGACAGTTCACTCTTTCTTCCCACTTCAGAATGAGGATTTCTCTTACTTTGCTGCTTCTCTATGTTTGAGACACTTAACCATTGAGCCTTAGTGAAGGGAAGAAGAGGATATAAGGTATAGTGGGAGAGTTACATTTTCTGTCCATTTGGGATAAAAGGTGATTTCTAGACCAAATGGATTTCAATTATAGCAGGGGACTGCTTTCACCCTGACTTTCTTTTACAAAGGGTGAAGGAATTTGCTTTGGGTTGGACAAATATTGGCTACTAATGGCTCTTAAAAAGACTGAGTTTACAAGTTTTGCAACAGTTCAAACAGGAGCCAGCAAGAAGTGAACCACTAAAAGGAAAAGCTCTTCACCTTTTGGGAGGAAGAATTGGTTTTCTCTCTCCCACTTGCTATAAGCCATATAGACCACATAAAGCAGGGTGAAGAGAAATATAGAAACAGCAAGGAAATAGCTAGCAGCAAAAAAGAGATCTTTATGGATTCAAGTGAGAATAATATCTGGAAACTGAGAATCAAGCTTCAAAGCGAAGCAGACCCTAGGAGCTACGCTGAGAAACCTGCCTAGAAGAAACACTCAATCTTCAGGGTGTAATATGTGAGGACTACACAAAAAGTGAAAGGAAATTGAGACTCTGTAGTTAATTAGTTAAATTCACCACATCTGTTTCCTACATGTGTGCCTAAATATCATTGTACTTTAAATCTATTCCTACTTTATTTTTCATAGCAGCTGTGTATATTTGTGGGAGAGTATGTTCCAGATTTATGGAAGAAAAGGCAAATGTTTTATAGTTATTGCTATTAAGCTTCAAGTTATTTATGTCAATTGGCTGACTCTTAAGGAGAAACTCACCAGTGGGGGTTCATAAACTATGGGTTTAGCAGTACACAGTCACAGGTATCCTACAACCTGAAAATAGCAGCTGTTCTCTGGGGGACTCAATCAATGAGTTAGAATACAAGTTAGAGAATAGTCAAGAGTGTAATGCTGGAATTTGCTAACTACCTTGAAATTTTGATTCTAGTTTCTCGATTTTACTTTGAGTCTCTTAATATTATAGCTCTGTGATCTGTATCTCAGTTGCTAGCCTTTTAGTTGGTATTTTTTTTAACATATATTTCTAGTTCCTATATGTATAAGTGTTAGATTCTGGGGATCCTGACAATGAGTAAGCAATGCCAAAGCTATGTAGTTGGGTATACAACTGATTACAGGTATCAATAATCCTCAGGAGCCTTTACAAACATTAAAGTGTTCTTTTGATGTTAATGATGAAGTAGACATGATAGCATAGATATAATTAGGGGTATGACTTATTCTCTTTAAATTTATTCTATATGATGATCAATTATGAAAAATTTGGTTCTTCTCAGTAGTTCAGTGATTCAAGGCAAATTCCAATAAATTTTGGATAGAAAACACCATCTACATCCTGAGAGAGAACTATGGAGAATGAATGTAAATGCTATGTTCACTTTTTTCCCCTCTCGTGTTTTTTTCCTTTTTGTTCTGATTTTTTTCTCCCAACATGATTCATAAATAAATGTATTTTTTTAAAAAATAATGTACATGCATAGCCAGAAAAAAGAAAACAATAAAAAATTAAAAAAATAAATTTATTCTGTATGCACTTAAATACCTACTATTTCCTTTCTCCATAAAAATATAAATTCCTTGCAAGTAAGTATAACCCAAGAGTTTGCTATATCAGATTAGAGGTCTAATGAGACAGATTCAAAAGACTCCAAATTCATAGTAATGCTGTGCATGGAAGAAGTGTAATTATAAAATTTATTAGATTGCAAGATTCCTGATTAGATTGTGAACTCCCTGAAGGCAGGGATTGTTGTTTTCTTTGCACCCCCATAATTCATCACAATGTTTAGCACATTGTAGGTGGCAGTGTTAAGTGATCCAGGGTCATAGAGCTAATATCTGAGGTCAGAGTTGAATTCAAGGTCTTCCTGACTCCAAATCCAGCACTCTATCTATTGAACCACCTATTATACCTCCAATTAAAGAGTGAAAACTCTCTAAAAATAGATTTGAGGAAGAAGGTTCAGAACTGAACCCTTTACCAGGGAAGATAAGCTTTTCATGGCCCCAGAACCTCATGTTTAGAACAAAGGGAAAATGGAGGTGCAAAGGAAAGAGTCAACTAGAGGTGTTTATGAGAAATTATGTTAGAGGCAGTCTTTAATAGACTAAAAACATGACTTAGAAATATATATTAGTTGTATTTATAGGAAATAAGGCAGGAGGTGACTAGGAACCACTACTTCCTCCACATCTGTGTTTTGTTTTTTGTTTTTTTTTTTTCCTTCCCTCAGTCTCCAGTCAACAGTTGGATGAGTATTCTTATATTAAAACATAAGCCTTTATACTTTCCCTTTTAGCTTCTTTCATCTGGATTTGAAGAGCAGAGCTGCTGATGTCACTACATCACACACTTGTTCTTTGTTGCAAAGAATCCAATGTCACAATTTCTTTTCTCTTTGCATATTCTTTTTCAGAACTAAAACTTCCAAGGTAGGGGAAAAACCTCTACTCTCTAGTCCTAATCTCGATTTAGCTTCTTCTCTTCCCAAACTATAAGAAATGTAATACATATCTTCAGTGATTTAGAGCCCTCTTGCAAGGCAGTTAGTAAAGCCTCACCAGAAGAACCATTAAATTTCAATAGTTTCATTCTTTGTATTTGTGAATAGTGCCTAGCACAGGAATTGCCCATAAATTTAACACATTTAAGAAATATATGAAAATAATTAATCAATCAAAATAATGTGATTAAATTAATATTTAATTAAATTAAAATAAACTATTTAATAACTATTGATAAACTGAATGATTAATTACTTTTATCTGTCTTTCTCAAATTGATAAATTGGGATAATTCTTTACTTCCCAGTAGGGTTCTCTATCCTTTTAGAATACTTATTTCAAAAAAAGTTAAATTGTTGTTGAACTACTTTCAGTTAAACCTGCTTCTTCACTATCACAAAATTGAATAACCAATATAATTTATCAGAAAAGTAGCAATGATTTGAATAGGGAAGTGAGTATGTACTAGACTGCTTTCATGAAAACTTTCATGTCTGTTATCATTGAATAATTTAGATTTTTTTAGAAGCAAGTCCTTGAGGGGCTTCTAACTTTCTTTTTACTTTGTAGTTTTAATAACTGTCACCAGTGGTCCCACAAATGTATATATGTAGCTAATAGAGTTGGGAGTAAAAAAAATAATCTAATCAATAATCTCATTCCTACAAAAATGACCTCTTGATTAAAGTAATTATTAAAATAGTTAAATAGGTATATTGCCTGGACTTGTGATTTCATTGGTATGAGCAATCCCTGGGGGAGGAAACTCCTGGCAGGTTGGCACCTTCTCTATGACTTAGAGAGTTGTCTAAATTCTAGCTTCTTAAACTGAGATTTCTGATCCTATATGAGGTGCCACAATTGAATGTGGGGGTGGCAATTTTATGATTTATTATCTGTAAGTGGTTGATTTGTATTTTTATTTAAATATAAAAAATTTCTTGGGTAAAAAAATGCTGCAAGTGGAAAAAATTTAAGAAGTCTTGGCCTAGAACATGGTGATGTTAAGTGATTTGCTTGGAATCACCAAGCTATTACATATCAGAAACAGGCTTGAATTCAGGTTTTCCTGGTTCTGAGGTTAACTTTTTCCACTCTACCACATTGTGATTTAAATAGTCATTATCATCTGCATGATAAATTTAGACTCAGATACATTATAGAACAAATAAAAGTAAAAAGGTAAAGTTTTAAAAACCTAGCCATTGAACTTAAATAATTATCTATTAACTTTTAATTCTAGAGTTCTCCCAAACCTAATTTGTGAATTTAGCTTGACATTTTCCGAAAAGTGTTGCTCTGGATTCAGCTAGCAAGAATCTATTAAACTCTGTCATAGAGGAGGCATCATTTTTTTTCTTCAACAATGTTTTTAAAAAGTTTTTATCTTATCTTTATTGATATCTTCTTTGGTTTTCATATCATATTTGCTTCCAAATATATCCCTCTCCCCTACCCAGAGATATATTCCTAAAACAAAGATTTTAAAAGAAAAAAAAGAAGCATTCAACACAACTAACCAATACTTTTATTCTGACAATATGTGCAATATTCCACATCCATAGTCCCCAACTCTGCAAAGAGGAGAGAGATTTTCTCAACTCTCTGGGATTAAATTTGGACATTATAATGATATAATTTTCATTTTTCTTTTTTTGTTTACATTATTATAATAATTGCATATATTGTTTTGCTTACTTTCCTTTTTAGCAGTTTATATGTCATCTTATTTTTCCACGAGTTCTTCATATTATCATTTCTTATAATCCAATGATATTCTATTATGTTAATATACAATAATTTTTTTAGTCATTTCTACATCAATTCTTTTTTGTGGTCACTAATAATGATGCCTTGAATATTTTGGTTTATGGAACCCTCCTGATTTTGACCTATTTGGGATATATATATCTAGTAATGGAATCTTTAGGTCAAAGGGACATTTAATCACTTTCTTTAGCACAAGTACAAAACATTCTCCAGAATGGTTAGACCAAATGATAGTTCCATCAACAGCACATTTTTGTCCCCCTATCCCTCATCAGAAATTATTTCCTGATTTTCTAATCTTTGTTAGTTAGTTCTTTTTGATTTGCTTTTATGTGTGATTTAGAGGAACTTTTCATACATTTATTAACAGCAGGCAGTTCTTGAGAACTTTTTATTCCTATCATCTGACCACTGATTCACTGGGTAAATGAGTTTTGGTCTTATATATTTATATTAATTCCTTATATAGTTTGGCTATCGAATGCTCATTACAGTTATTGCCTCTCAGCAATCTAAATGAATTTTAGATCCATCACCCTATATGTCCTTTTCTTTCCACAGCTCAAAGAGAACAATTTCTTCCTGATCATTTTTATCCTGGATAGCAAAGAGAAAAGACACAAAGAACCTGGTGTCATGTGTTATGTCATTTCCTGTCTGCCATGATGAAAAATTTATTTCAGCACCTTAGCAGCCCAACCACAGTGCTATGGTCATTTGAAGTCACGTCATCTCCCTTCTTCTTGATACATGAATTTTTGGCCTAGAACTGAGTTTTTATTAATCCTGCAATTCTGGCTTGCATCTTTGACACATTCCTTTACCAAAAAAAAAAAAAAAAAAAGCTTTTTTCCTGTTGCACATTTGGCACATAATAAAACAGTTTAAAACAGGGTGTATCGTGGTTTCATTATAGGACATCGTGTCATCATTATATAACAAATCTCTCTCTCTCTTTCTTTCTCTCTTTCTCTCTCTCTCTCTCTCTCTCTCTCTCTCTCTCACACACACACACACATCATCATCATCATCATCATCTTTTTGTTAGAAGTATTAGGAAACTTTTGATTTTCATTCTACCTGTTTACTTTCTCTTTCTGATTTCCCTAGGTGGAAGTGAGCTTTCCTAAAAACATTTCTTAACATTTTATAGTTTAAATTTACTGTATTCTGTATTCTGTATAGTATTTATCTCTTTCACATATATTTAGAGATAACAAAAAGGAAAGATTGATTGAATAAATCAACAAATCACTCAATCCCACTTAAAAGTGATAAGATGGTATGCAGGACTATCTTGAAAGCCCTTGAAACTCATTGGTTGAGTTAGAATGACACTGACAGGAATACTTTTTTTTAATGAGTTGATCTATTTGAGCATGTCCTAGTGGGCTTGTATAAAAAAAAAACTAGAAACTAAATCAGAACCTAAGAGATTTGACTTTTAGCATCTTTGGTATTCAAAACTTTGTTCAAAAGCTACCTTATACAGTAATAGCTTTGCCTGTTTTCCTCTGTTTCTAGTACTTCCTAGAGAAATTACCTTTGCATATTATATTATTTTGAACATGTTTTATATGTGTAAATGTTATTATATCTATTAGAATACAGGCTTCTTGGGGGTAGGGTCTATTTCATTTTTGTCTCAGCAAATGCCTCAGTAACCTAAATGCCACAGTAACTGGCTTATGGTAAGAGTTTAATAAATGTGAATTGATTCATTGATTAATCTGAAGTAAAGAAAGCATACTCTGTACTGGCTTCTCTGGTCCTTGGCTTTCTTCAAGGCCTAAACAAAATCTCATTTCATACAGGAAGTCTTTCCCAACCTTTTGTTTCCCTCCACTGGATTGTATGCTCCTTAAAGACAAGAACTATCTTTTATTTCTTTTTGCATTTCAAATACCAGATGGATTCACAAGTAAATTCTACCAAACACTTAAAAAATAATTATTTCCCACACTATATAAACTATTTAGAAAAATAGACAAAGAAGGAATCCTATGAAATTCCTTTTACGACAAAAATACAGTGTTGATACCTAAACCAGGAAGAGCAGAAAACAGAAAGAAAACTATAGACCAATTTCCCTAAAAAAATATTGATGTAAAAATTTTAAAGAAAATACTAGCAAGCAGACTATAACATTATATTACAATATTTTAATATAAGCAGATGGGATTTAAAACAGGTATGTAGAAGTTCAATATTAGAAAAACTATCAGCAGAATTGGCCATATCAATAACAAAACCAACAAAAATCATATGATTATCTCTATATTTGCAGAAAAAACTTTTGATAAATATAATACATTTCTATTAAAAACACTAAAAAGTATAGGAATAAATGGAGCTTACATTAAAATGATCATTAGTATCTATCTAAAATCATTAGCAAGTGTTATCTGTAATGGGGATAAGTTCAACATCTTCCCAATAAGTTTAGGTGTGAAGCAAGGATGCCTATTGTCACTGTTATTTGATATTGTTCTAGAAATGCTAACTATAGCAATAAGAGGAAAAAAAATTGAAGAAGTGCCTCATGGGCAACGAGGAAACAAAAGTATAATTGCTGATGTGATGATATATGTAGAGAATCTAGAGGATAAAATTTCAAAACTAGTTGAAATAATTAACAAATTTAGCAAAGTTTTAGGATATAAAACAAACCCTCATATCTATATGTTATCACCAGCATGTCTACGTATTATCAGTCCAGCAGCAAGGAGATAGAGAAATTCCATTTAAAATAATTGTAGGCAATATAAAATACTTGGGAATTTACCTGTCAAGACAAACTCAGTGACTATATGAACACAATTACAAAATATTTTTCATACAACTAAAGTTATATATAAACTGAGAAAAATACTAATTGCTCGAGTAGGCCAAATCAGTTAAAATGACAATTCTACCTAAATTAATTTACTTATTCAGTTGCAGGCCAATCAAGATATCAACAATTATTTTATAGAGTTAGAAAAAGTAATAGCAAAATTTATCTGGAAGAACAAAAGGTCAAGAATATCAAGAAAATCATTGAAAAAATATGAAGAAAGGTAGTCTAAGCATACTAGATCTCAAACTATATTACAAAGAAGTAACAATCTGGCTAAGAAATAAATTGGTGGATCAGTGAAATAGCAGCATGCTTTCAGAAAAAATCTGGAAATTTTATATATATATATATATATATATATATATATATATATATATATATAT